>JAGTTH010006144.1:0-35776 GCA_022606485.1 Agraylea sexmaculata | reverse complement strand
TTTGTTTATTATTAGTAGCATTGGATAAGCAATTATAAAAAAAAAATATTTAAAGGTTTGTTGTTTTTATAATATGCCTATTACACTTTTTTGTGACATAAGTGCATTTTTAATATTAAAACATGTTTTTAAAATTCTATTTGCACGTTCTTTTTATAATGTGATAATATTTTATGGTGTAATAATATTTTTTATAATTTTATAAATCAGTGTATTTTTAAAATGCGAATATTATTTTAAATAATAATTATTTCCGTTTGAATTGAAAGATGTCGTTTCCTGTGTATGGCGTTTTGCTTGGTCAGCTGAGCGAGTAGACCCAGTGCGTGAGTTGTCGCTTGCATTGTTACGTTGTGACACAGTTCAGTCCACATTAAACACGGTAAACATTAGTTGTGTTCTAATAAATGAAATAAAACACACAGAGAGATAAACTGCGTCCCTTCTGCGAACAGTGATCAGTGATTCAATAACCGAGAGCACAGGATAAAGGACTCCATTCCCAGGACACAGGAGACGTTGACCCCTGCCGCTTCTGCTTTGTGGTGGGTGAGCAACATACTCATTCCGTTTCGCTAAAAATCGATAAATACGTTTGTTTACATCTCATAGATTACAAAAAATAACAATTAATAGATCGTAATTCAAATTTGGAACATTATGTTGACAATACAATGTTGGATGGATGGAACAGCTGTAAAGCGACAGGGTGACCACAAGTTGCGCAACAGTTTTTTTTAAGATCGTACGTTTTATTATTGGGCAATGTAATTATTGTTTCACTTTTGAATCGTGGTCTCCCCTCGCACACTATTATTATCATCTCGGCAACTGCTCCAATTAATCTAGATATTATTATAACCTTGCGCAAATATAATTAATTTAAATCAACATATAAAAATGACATTATTACAAATGCATATAATGTCTCATAATACATAAACACTCTACGTATAGAAAATAAGCAACTTCTTAAAATCTAGGTGAATAAGGAAATGTAGGTATTGTTTGAACTGAGGGAAGAAGTGCATATCGAGGGTATACTGCCAAAATGCACTAATTCATATGTTTTTTTTATAGTTTTGAGATGGCGAATTAGTGAAAAAATATCACAGTCTTAACAGAACTATAAATTTATGGTACATATTTTAATAATTTACAATGTGGTATAAGTCAATGATTTCTTTTATCTTTCCAAATATAACACAATTATAAAAAATACCTATATTTAAAGTACCAGAACTGACTAATCAACAGAAACTAAAAATGTAAATTTGACTTAGTTATTTTTTTCTCTTACTTAGAAATATTGATGATACGACTAAGTGTGTTTTGGTTGTAGATAAAGTAATAAAAAAACATATACAAATGTATCACTAACTCAAAATCGTCAAAATATGACTTGGTGCATTTTAGCAGTATACCCTCGATATCTTCTAATATTATAATATCACTACATATTTTACTATATAACTATGCTTGTAATAAACTGTTTTAACTGCTGTAGGTAAAACAAATGCGTACAGATATCCAAATTTGACAATAAGGTGAAATCAAATTGAAAAACCTCACTAATTACATTAAAACGAGAAAAAGTGGTATAATATGATAAAATATACATTTTATTTGCGTAAAATCGTACACAATTTTAGATGATTTTCTGATTTTTCCATAAACATTTTTTATCCAGGGAAACTGGATTTATAATGTTAAATATACTAAACATCAAGATTAGTGGGATTTGATCTTGGAATAAGAATATAAAATATATAAACAAAATGTATGTATCTATATTAGATTTTATCAAGTATTATTTATCTAATGAAAAAAGCAATTGTAAATAATGATGATTAGTTTCCTTCTACACGTCAAATTAATTTTGTTATGGAAATTACACACAATTCATTTGACAAATTATCCAAGAGTTATGTAATTATTGTCTAGTTGACTCAATTATTAATAAACGGACTTTAAATAATATGGCAATTAGGTAACATAACCTCTATTTGACCAAAGTGGCATAATTACTCAAATTGGATGAATCTCCAATTTTCCTCTATTTTTTTGTGAAGATTGGGTATAAAATATCGTACAATTTTCCAATCCAATCCAATAGTAAAATAAATTTTCCACGTCTATTATGCAAATTCATTAATTTGCTTACGATTTATAATAAATAAATATTACATATTTTGCATTAAAGGTTATCTTATACTTTAACATTAAATATAAAATTTGTGATAATAACACGTGAAAATTCAACGTGCGGTTTTGATTTGGAGAAAAAAATGTTAATTCGTTTGTTTTATATTTATAGAATTTACATTAGTTACAAAACATCACGCAAATGGTCGATTAAATTACGAATATGTAGTTTTATTCATTAACAATTTGTATATATACAGTGTGGGGTTGAACTGAGAATATTTAAGGGGGTAGGATTTAAAAAATAAATAAATATATTAACTGATATTGGAATTGAGTTTGGGCTGCCATCGTGAAATAAGCTGTTTCGGTTAAGTACGCAGGATCTATACAATTATTTTTAATTAATAGATACCCTTCCACCCCCTAAAATATTCTCAGTTAGTTCAAGTCCGCCCTGTATTTAATATTTATCTAACTTTTAACGTTGTGTAATCGGTAACAATGTTGTATCATCGATAAAATGGCCGCCTCATTGTCTTCGGATTGAAGCCTTTCTAATTTTCATCTTCGATCTATTTCGCCGAGATTTCTTCGTATTCAATTCTTTTTTACACCATTTATTGACTTCCAGAAGTACCTTTCTCTCTATTTAACTGAAAAATGCCAATTTTAAATCGATGTAAAAGTGAAAACGAATTTTTGGTGTGAATCAATTGTATTGAATTTTTACAGAGTAGTCACGATTTAGTATAAAAATATTAAATAGTTCGTCTGCACTTAAAATATAACATTACTTCATTGTCGGCACATAGTAATCCTTTCACTTGGACACACTCAAATGTCAGACAGTAGGTTTGTCTGTCCATATCATATTAAGTCATTCGTTCGTCTCGACCGTGAAATGACTTTAACCAAACCGTTACGAAGCCGCTAAATAATGTATGTTACGTCTGAAACATTGCTTAAGTGTGAATCGTGTATAATTTGACTACATTTTGAGACATTATCAGTTGACTTTCTCTCCAATTTATTAATTTCGCAACACATTATCATACCAGGTCAATCATCGAATGGATAATATTAGACTTGTCTAATATGTATATGTATAAAAATATAGTATAGTTTTCTCCGAGGCTTTGTTTGTTCTCGTTTTTAAATTATAAAACGTGAGTCACGGATATGAGAGAAGTGGTACCTGGTAACACCTACACACAATATACAGGCTCAAACCTGATTCAAAAGAAAATCTTGTCGCACAATTATTATTTAAAAAATATATAGAATGATATTATTACGCCAATTTCATAATAAAAACAATATTGATATTTTTTATATTCATACTGTTTCGACCGGTTGATATAAAATAATATATTTGACAAATGGCATCATCGTTTACTTTCCTCCAAGGAGGTCACTCAAGATCCGCTATTTTTTCCGCTATGCTATAATTATTTAAATAACCACAGGCATATGTTTTAAAAAATACTCTTTTGGATATTACTGTGAATATGTTTTGTAAGAAAGCAAATTTAACACATAATAATAATTGAATTGTTAACAAGATCCGCTATTTTTTCCGCTATGCTATAATTATTTAAATAACCACAGGCATATGTTTTAAAAAATACTCTTTTGGATATTACTTTGAATATGTTTTGTAAGAAAGCAAATTTAACACATAATAATAATTGAATTGTTAATGTTATAAAAATTGGTATTCCTAGGCGTGCGTCGCCGTAAATGTACACCGTAAAGACGGTAATAGAGATGTTTTGCTATACTATTGATCGGTTTTTGTTAATTAGTGCCTCGCCCGAGGCTCAGTCGAGGCATTCACTATAGTTAAGAGGCATAAGTGTGTTTAAATAACTACTATCGTATTAACGTTGACGCATGCCTGGGAATCCATTACTTAAAGCGCGTGGCTACAAATGTTATTACAACTGGAGATCGGGAATAATATTAATAAAATCTCGATCGATCATCTTGACACAGGCTTACTCTGATTTCCTGGATTGTATGATAATACTAAGGCGATTATTAAGACAGGCAGAGCCATATAACTAGTAATAGTTAAGATTACTGACAGACAATTAAGACGTTATTTTGTCCAAAAACAAAATTTGTAAAAAAATATCCCAAAACGCTCGTCGGGGCGTATATAAATAAATAAAATATCAAATAATCAAGCAATTTATAATAATACTAATTTTAACCTATAGAGTGGTTCATCACTTTATTAAAACATGTATTTGTAAGGTTAAATTACATAATATTAAGGCTTATTTAACAGATTACATTATACGTTCATCGAATGGGTCAAATGATTCACTCTGATTACGTAAATAAGTAATTAGCATAGTATCGAGCTTTCACGTTAGTTGTTAATAAGTCCTTTTGGTCATTTTGCCTCACCCATTCAACCGTTATGAATTATGACCACACCTCTTTCGTGCATGGTTTACTTAATCAAAATTAATAGTGGAATTAGTCCATGATCGATTCTCCCATCAAAAAAATATAATATAATATATTCGTATTGCAAATCTGCCTACAAAGGCATAATATATTGGTTGCAAATGTATTGCATATTTAATATATCAATACATATGTATGTATATGTCGTTCACACATTCATTATTAATTTAACATATTAGCTTTTATTATTATTTGATGTTTTTATATAAATAAGCTTCTGATACTTAAGTGGGTTAATTCAATAGCGAGTAATTTGGATAGTTAACTAAAAAAAACCTATCGATTAATACGGTATTTTTTTGTGTGTATTTTGTTTTTTGCTCGATTGAATGACGCACGTATTTTTTAAATTAATAATAATATTTTTGCTTACACAATAGCCATTTTCTGTGTATATTTTTTTTTACCTTAATAATATATTTACGTCATGTTAATTATCGGTCAATTTTATAGTTTGTATCTCAAATACGGTATTTTGTTCCCAATAAAGTCTGTGTTATATCCCCGTTCAAAGGTCAAAATTGTTTTTTTTTTTGTATGAATGTTTCGACAAAATGTTAACACGTTTGGTTGTTCTTTAAAATATTAGAGCAAAAGCTTTTCCACGTACCCGACACACATTTTAGGGTTTGTTAAGAAGCAATCTCGACATTTCAAGGCTATTATTCGAGATATTTTGTATGACAAGGAAATGTAATAAATTACCACACGATACCTCGAGTTATTTACTCGAACATAATACATATTTTTATCAAATAATATAATGATAATTTGGAAGGTTTATTAAAATTGTGCACTTTTTTATGTTGTCGACATTCAAATTGTTTGATTGTAGTTTTGGAAAGGTGTTCAGATTTCAGACTTCCGTTTCGATCGATCGTTGAAAAAACTTGTCTTGGGCCGAGGTCAAAATATCGATTCCAATACATAATATCAATTAGATATTCAATTGCTTATTTATATTATTCACAACCGGTTTAATGATTTTATATTTGCTTGTAGGCTTTTACCAATAATTCTCTCTTTTGACGTAATACTCTCCGCAGTGCGCGTATTCTCAAATTCTCTATATAGTATATAAGGTGATGGTTTTCTTCGTCGGTTAATCTCTAACTCTGCAGACTTTTGTAGCAATGGTGACCCCCTGAACTATGGGGATATTCGTGACTAATTTTCTTTGTCGTCTCCATTGTGCTCATGTTTTCTCCAACACTATAAATCTGTCGCCCTTATCAGTCAGCGTTCAACAAGATAAAAACTTCTTCTATAAAATATGCCCGAGGCCAAATATTCTTTATTTTAAGATGAAAATATTCAATGAATCTCGTTTAGTGTGCATATTTAGTCATTTCGTAACAAGCATTTGTTGCCAAAGCCAGCAATCCGATTGACCAACGAAATCGCCCATTTCGATTTAACAGCACTTTTTTTTATTTAATTGCATCTCGTAAAGCTAAGTAACACATTTTGTATGAGTAATCCTATATTAAAATTAATTCGCACTACATTTAATATTGGAAATTGCCATTAAAACGTATCGGTATAGTATTCGAGATATGAATTATACACAAGCAAGACTTTGGTCGTGTATTTGTGGTTTGTAGAGCGTAGAAAATGTTGCGAAACATCATCCGCTTTCATTTTTTGCATTTATATTATGAATATGCAACCCATCATACAGTTTAGGGTTGTCAATATTACGAAACAATAACCTGGTTATCTAAATATCTTATCCGAGAATAATAAACATCTTCAAACCACAAAACCAAAAAGAATATAAACAAATTGCACGTCGATACAGACTCGTAATTAGATCAAAAGCCGACAGACTGACATAGAATAATTTTAACAGAAGTGAAGATTGTCATTTTATAAAATTCAAACGAATCAAATTTGCAGCGGCTATTTTGTATTATTCACCCGGGCCGTGGTGAAGAATTTTATCATAAATTTATATCAGTATTGTAAAAAAAGGTACGTAGGTACTAAAAGTAGAATAAAGTTCCATGACAATCAAGAATCATGGAAAATGAGAACAAATTGAATATAAAATTACATTTCTCATGTCTAATTCAATTATTTCGTATACATATCGTCTGCTCCAGCGTATAATATCGTAAGTGCAAAAAAAATATGTGTGCTCTAAGTCTTTATGGAACTGAGCCACATATTCAATCTGGTAACACTGCCTGTCACGTGTCACTCGGTTTAATTATTATTTATAACATATAACAATTTACAATTAAATACCTTCTATTGACAGAGACATGAAATGTGTTATAGATAATGGATGAATCTATAATAGTTGCCGGTCAAATAGGACTATTTTATCGAAAAAGTCCCACTTAATAGGTTAAATAATGATTGAAAATCAACATTTTTTGACGTTTCATACATGCAATATGTGGCTCAGTTCCATAAAGACTTAAGAGCACACAGATTTTTTTTGCACTTATAATATTATACGCTGGAGCAGGCGATATTATATTCATTGGTCACACTGCAAAATCCTCATTCGCGCTATTTCAAACGCAGCTTTTCTACAAATTATAGTATTTTTGTATAAAATCGATGCTGTATTAAATGATTCCATACATCGTATTGATTATAGTTTAGATTCATATTAAATCAAAAAGTTGTATTTTTGTTGGATAGACCCTAGTTTGGTTGCATATTTGGACTCATTGGAGTGTGTCCTATTGAAACACGTAGAACAAAAACCTCACCATTTATACGGACTACATCTTACTACATATACATTATTCTCTTCCTATTCTATTAAACGATTTCACACAACTATCCAAGTTTTACTTCCGAATCCATCCAACTTTGACCCTAGCCATCCGAGAATACTAAAAGTTGGATGCAATCAATGACCAGTCAGTTTACATACTCCATTTCAAGTTTCAATCGAATCCTAAACTATTTATCGTAAGAAAATTGAATTATATTTATCATATTCTCAATAGCCACCTTACGACTAAAGAATAAGTAATTTGGCTGCGTAAAATGTTGTTTACTTGAGTCATCGCTTGTTATGTCGTGTTATCTTGGTCCATAGAAGGCCCCCGTAAAGTAATGGATTCCCAGGTATACGTCACCGTAAATACGATAGTAGAGTTACTTAACTAAACTTTTGATCGGTTTTTTTGTTAGTCAATGCCTTGTCTGAGCCTCGGGCGAAGCACTAATTAACAAAAAACCGATCAAAAGTACAGCAAAGCAACTCTATTACCGTCTTTACGGTGTACGTTGACGACGACGCATGCCTAGGAATTGCAAGTTTAACCAAATTTTAAATAATATACAGTAAAGACGTTTTAAAAACAGTTCAATTATATTAATAATAGGAGACCTTGTTCATTTGACATTTTGATATTGAATAATTATCACTTTATTTGACGTCACAATAGTTTTCAATTATATAAAAAAAAATAGTATTTTTTTCAATTGCATTTTATTTTTTATTTATGATAATGTAACTATTCGTTTTTAATATGTCCACAATTATTATTAAATAAAAAAAATTGTCGCCCGAACAGGGACTTGAACCCTGGACCCTTGGATTAAAAGTCCAATGCTCTACCGACTGAGCTATCCGGGCCGATGGGAGATGCGTCACGAATGTCATTGGGTATAAACGTACTTTGATCTAAAATAAGTTTTTTAAAAAAATAATATTTTAATATATCCAGATTTGCGTAATAATCGGGGCATCGCACTTCATAGACTTTTAATTTAATAAACCGTCTCAAGTGAACAACGACCCGACTTCATTCAGACAGATCGATGTATCGACCTCTTATATAACGCGGACACGTTTCTTGACCCGATCTGATATAATAAAAGACATAAATTATGTATAATTATAAAACATATGGTGATATTTTAGTGTCACAATCATTGAAAAGTGTAACACACGTACGCGAAATCTATATTTATTTTGTATTTTACATATTCCTGGTCTGGTCTGTCAGGGGGACAGATAATGACCTGTTCAATCTGTCCCTCCCTGTGTTTACGGAAATCGTGCACAAATTTTTATCTTTATCTTATTAAAATCTTTTTTACATTGTTCCTCTTTTTATGTTTTTCTTCTTTTTTTCTCTTTTTTTATTTATTTATTGCTAATTTTGTATTGATTCATGTTCATGCTCATGTTCCAACTGACGAGTGCTGCACTATCATCACGGCGACTTGGTATCCCCCGTAATGCTCTAGTGGTACTGCAGTCTGATATAATAATATTATATGTATTTATATGTAAAATAAAAATAAATATCCTCATAATCTGTATTTTGTTTTTAAATATTGTATTTTTTTCATTTGTTCATAACTTAATATTCATTCAATACAATAATCCCACATTCTGTAGTTCTTATAATATTTTATGTTAACTAATAATACAATTTGCAAACATTTTTTTTGTGATCGTCATTAGATTTGAACACTTAAAGAAAATATGCAGTTTAATCAACACCACCAATATATAGCAGGCCATACAACTGGATGATAAATATCAAGATGCTGGACCATTGGATCGAGTCTAAGTGTGGCAATACTATTTACACATTTTTTAACAATTAATTGAACCACTATCAATGTGATTCACAATGTTTAAACAACAGAAACGAAAAGCGATGTACACCTCTATCAAAAACTCAGATGATTGATGTTTAACATATATTAACAATTACAGTGTTGTCATACTCAGACTCGACCGAATGGTCCGCAGTCTTGATATTTATCATTCAGTTGTATAGCCTGTTAAAAACCGGTGATGTTGGTTTAAATTATTAGTGGGTCTAATCTAAAATTTTTACCAAAAAGCGAATCGGTACATTCTTTACGTTGAGTTATTTGATCATTATGGTTGATTAAAAATCAAATAAATGTAAAATGTGTTGTTGATTGAAAATAATAATCATCAACTGCAGTAAATGTTATTTAATTACATAGCTTATTATTTAAAAACCGGATAGGAAAACTCCAAAATATAATGCAATTAAAATATATTATTATGAATAAAAAATATAATTATTGTTATCACATGTCCGGTACGGTTTTATTCTAAAATATCACATATCTAACAATCATTATTATTGAGCAGTAAATTTAAACATTATTCGTCTGTTTTGGTAAATGCTCAAAAATTCATTTTTATTCAATGCCCAATTTTTTTCTTTGACCACGAAATACATATATTCTGATAAAAAAATTCTCGAGTATAATCGAAGCAGCCCACGAATCCCTTTAAAACCCCTCTTGGAAAGAATATAGACAATAATGGTATCATCTTAGGTTTTTATGCTACTCGTAAAGATAATATTTCCCATTTTATTCTATGACGCGTTTGCATTTTTTGGTTTTTCATTTATAATGTAATAGAATCATTGACGTCATGGGAATGAATGAATATTTTTAAATTAATTTAGTCGATACTGTCCTCTTTTTTTGAGTGAGTTTTCCCATTGTAGTTGTCGGCTCGAAATTTCCAAAAAAAAATATTCTTCAGTATAACAGTAAAAAAATACTCCATCTATAGTGAGCTGCATTAAAAATGGGTTTATTTTTTATTGGTAAAATATATACTTTCTTATAGTTATGTTAAAATATTAAAGTGTCAAAACTCTCAAGACGAAGAGTTGTTCGAGAGACAGTGTGAGCTTTTCAAGAAAATCCCTCTACTGTGTTGTATCCTCATAAAAGAGGGTGGCTCGACAACGTATATAACTACCCTTCTCGTCTTTGTCTATCTTGTATTATTTCCCTATCTTGTGGGGTGGTTTATATTTGTCTGTATTTGCTACTTGATATTCATAGGCGCAATATGCAGGCGTAAGCAATCAAAAACGCAATCTTATATGAAGCAACTATGTATATGCTTCCATTAATACTTAACTAAAATTAGACATTCAAATATTTGAGCTAATACCAGGTTATCTGTTATATAAATATATTTCTAATCAGCAATTAAATAGAGTGCCCTAGTCTGTATACTGAAGAACCTTCTGTGTATGATTATTTCGAGATGCATCAGAAACCTTGGACAAGCAATACTCTATTTCTATACATCAGTCTATATAAATATATAATCATTTAATGGACTTTGTGAATGATTGAATTAGACACAAAACTTGTACTTATTGGAGTGAATTTTCTCGCTGCGTATTTCCTTCCAACAACGTCAATCTTCAGAATAGTTCAACTGGGTTAATTTAATCTCCCGAGATCGTTAGGGTCAATTTAATGGGTAATATTAGATGCACGGTGTACATATAGTTTTGTGTTTCTTTAACTATAATTATTTAAGTAACATAATAGTTCCTGTTATACAAAAGGATATCACTATCCCAGACATACAACACAGACCTGGAACAAAGGACCTGAAGCACGTACTCAACTAATGGATACCCGCATTAACCAACCTTTTTTTTACATAAAATTGTAGTACCTATACAAGTGCATTAATCACTTTAATTTGATGTTTGTGCGAATATATCTAAAATTTTCTGGTTATTTTCTTTCCGCAATGAGTCATTCGAATGACTAATTATGAAAAATGCAGTGCTTTAAATTTTGGTAATATTACTTATAAATTTGGGTGTATTTTCTATGAATTTATTAATATGTAGTATTAAAATTTCCGGTTTCGTTTTCCAGTAGTTATAAACATTTAAAGCTCTTATCACAGATACAAGTTTTTTTTAATAAAACCATACACATACATTATGTATTATCTTATAATCAAACCTCGGCTAAAGGGATGAAAAAACAGGTTTTCGATTGTAATATTGCTTTATTATTCGGCGGAATGTGTTTTTCTATTTAAATTATAGGTTTATTCTGTTAATACATAATAATATTGATATTTTTTCAATTATTTGCTTTATAGTTTGTCCCACGTATAAAATAATTGATGTATGATAACTGTAGATGTATATCATATAATGTTTTGTGTAAATACCAGCGAGTTAAAATAAAATAATACAATAGTTAAATAGTACAGCAATATTCTAAAGAAAGTCTTTGCAGAGCTCTATTACGTCAAAGCACTTCATTGCACCCACTTAGATTAGGTCTGCTTATAATAATTATAGCCACGCTTTTTTTCCCTCGTAATTTTTAATGACAGTTGTAATGATGGTCTTAAATTTAATTATTTTTAAAGGGATCGGTCTTATGATAATCTACTCAGGTTAGATTGAAGTTGTATGACGGATCAATAATATGCAAGGTAACGCCGTAACCCACCTTTTTATTTATTTACCACCGTTGTAATGACAACAAATCACACACGAAATAATCAATAAAATACCAAAAGACGCCTTTCATTCATGATTTCTTTCTTAATTCATAAAGTGTTGGGTGTTTGGTTGCCATTCGACGAATGCGTGTAAAGAAAACAATATTGATCGCCTTCACCCAATACACATTTGCTCCACACGAATAATTTTATTTGCTGGATAAAAATCTCATATGTATTGTTTAATAATGTGTCTCCCGGCGCGGATGTAATATTAGTCTTTTTTCTATATTAACTGCATCAAATAATTTTCTTTTCTTTTGCACTTGAGTTCCTTAATTGCATTTCCTGCGTTAGCAGTCACACAATTTATTGAGCGGAAAGTGATTTCATTGCGCGATAGTGTAAAAGCAAGTAAACATTCACAATCTTATTTTCTATGAATATTTATGTACATTCAGCATTCTTATATTATCTTAAAGTAGACAGTGAAATGTCTCCACGTCGAAAGTTTACAAGGCCTTCTAATTCTTTGACCTTGCTACAGACAACCGTAGGTGTGGTCATCACGAATCATAGACGTGTATTAAAAAGCATATAATTTAAAATGAAAGTGTCCACACACTGGAGAAACTTTTTGCTTATGAACCATATTTGGACACTATTATAATTTAAGTATATATCAATGGAAATGTTTCTTTTTTGTGTAATGAGACATTAGCAATGGTCAGTCAGTTCAATTATCATCACATTTAAATGTCAAGTTCTGATGCATTCAGTTGAAGGTTAAATGATACTTTTACCAGCTTAACAATGACGCAGTACAAGAATTAACAAATAAATATATTTTATATAAATATGATGAAGTAATCTTTTTTTAACTATCGTAAAATGTGTTTTTTTTATTGCTTTATTTGAAAACAATTAATAGAAATCATACGTGCAAAATCTAATACGCAATTAGTAATTAAATTATACTCGTTTGGGTAAACATATTACTGTTTAAATATATCGTTTGTTCATAAAATATTTTAGAGATAAAATTTAATTTTTGAAAAACTGTAAGTAGTACCTGTAATATTATAAATCAAACGTTCTAGGTTCGCGAACATTATTTACGATCGATACTTCCGTTTATTTGAATCCTATTTTGTATTGAATTGTATACATTTTCAACATTATATATATATTTATTTAATACTACGTATGTCATATCTATTTAAATTTATCTCTCCCACGGTGAAACACGTGCGGATGAAGTTTTTTTTAATACGTTTTGGTTACAAACCGATATGCCGCAGAAAACAATCTGCTTCGATGTTTTTTATTTATGTTTTAGTATCATTTGGTGCCTGTGACTATTTATAAATATAAACCACCAATATCAAAAAGTAAAAAAAAATAATAAACAGCAGATATGCTTGATTGAAATTAATTTCATGGGTGTAAAATCAGTTTATATACTGATGTTTAAATTTGATTACATAATTTTTATTTTAATATTTTAGTTACATATGATCATTTAGTATTTTTTCATATATTTAACAATTGCCTTAAAGATGACATTGTTAACAATTATTATTTCATTTTGCATTTTTTGAAAAAACATTATTGAAAGTGTGTTTTTTATACAAAACCAAATGAAAATCCCCATGCTTGACGTGTCTGATGTGATTTTGGAAATTTAGAAGTATTACTTTTATATTTTATAGAATACATATATGATTTTTTTAAATAAGTAGTCTTAATAATTTTGACATTAATTCTCACCTTATTACCAATACTGTCTTACTCGATTTAAAAAAATAAGTTTAGTTTTTAATTGCTATTTTGCATTGATTTCATATTATTTTTTAAAATTTAAAATTAGTAGGTATAATATATGTATACTGTTCATAAAAATATTCTATAATTGCTGACCGTTATTCACTTGCGGAGGGCATCCTACACATTTAACAGTTCAACACGTTTAAAGTAGCGAATATCGTGAGATCTTAAACACAGTGTATTCTATAGAAGTCGAGAATAAAATAATGTGTTTTGTTACGATGATGATGGGAAAAATGCGAAATGCGAGCGAAAGCTTCAATAACAATGGAACGACCTCGCTTCACTATGTAACGGTACATGTAGGTACTTTAATTAAACTGAGATATATCACTCTGTGAAAAATCATACTTGTGTGTATACAAAAATGTACATACCTCTGACTTTTTAATGAAGAATCTTAAGAAACGGAAAAATATTTTTTTAATAATGCTCAAGATGGATTTTTAAGTATGGAGTTTTTCGCAACCTGAGTCGCAGAATCGTTACCGTGCGTCTTTTCTGTAAGAATATATGGTGATATGGTTTCCCAGGCCACACACAACCATGAGTCTTTCTTATCTAGTTGGCCACGTTAGATCATCTATCATGTGACAATAGTGGATAACATTTGCTAGTGACGGGAATCGAACTTGGGACTTACCACTACGTCACAAATAATCCATAGAAAACATCCAATTTAACAAAGATGTTTGTCATCACAATGCATTTGTGTATGTACAGTAGAATATGTTGACCCTTTGTTCAAGGAACATCGATTTACCGCATTGTTTGTTTGAAACATCGCTCTTTTTGGCTTTTTACTCAATATTTTGTTTTCCCCCGCGCACAAAATGTAACGATTTTAACATTATTTGAATGTAAATAGAAGGGGCAAATACATAAATTTTTAAACATATTAAATTTAACTTTACTTATACCTTAAACCAACGTGTGAAATATATTATTCTCCTCTTATTAAACAGATTAAAGAATTCTTTGTGATAAAAAATACTTGCACATACAAAAAAAAAACATCCGACACGTCTTTGTTTGACCAATTATTAAACATACGTCACGTACTTATCTATTGAGTACGACAATCTATTAAAAAGTAAATATTATGTGTTATAAACAAATTAAATACCCATCTTGAAATCAAACAAACAGTTAACATTTTTTATGTCTTATTCCCTCTATTTTGAAATTTGCGAAAACACTGAATTAATACTATCACACTGTAAAAACCAAGTCTTGTGTATAGCACATGTTATAAATTATTACTTAAATAACTATATTGAACCACTTTTTTACCTGTGACAGTCTTTTATGTGTAATTTTAGAATGTAAGTGCGACGAGCCGAATAATTGTTGACCGCTCAATGACTAGTCTAATTGACTGTAATAGTCCTCTCTTTGCCCCCTCATTGTCCGGAAAATACCCACATTTTTCAAGTATTTTCTATAAACTAATACAATAGTTGTCTTTGTAGCATAGAAACGTTGCAGTTTGACACAGGTACAATTGATCGCTGCATACAACTATGTTTTTGATACGCGGCCAACTCGGTGCACTTGCACTCGTTTGACTTTTATATATATGTACATATGTAGTACAGTCTAATAAAGCACTTCTATGTTTAATACGCTCAATTCTTATTGATTTTCTTATATTGAGAATCCTCATGGTTAAGGACAATGTTTGAGGCGTACAGTTTCATAACCGCGAACTCCATATTGCCCTGTTTCGAGTAAAATGTATTAAAAGGTATTGTGCTATAACTAGCTTTAAATAAAATATTAAAAAGGAACAGATTATCACTATATAATATATGAATATGCCATATTATTATCTATCTATCACATTATATCGATAAATAAAATGTTATAAAGGCATGGAAATAAATTGCTATGTTGAAAATACGCGCATTTTTTTAAAACTTAAAACTCCTTTTTTTTAATCAATAAATTGAAGTTTAATTATATTAAAGAATGTGTCGTAAAATCATCATTAGCAGTACTTGTACATCAAATAATAAAAAAATTATAACATGTTGAGTTCATGGTTAAGGAACTGAACTACCCATGTGTACTATATTTCTAATGATCTTTAGTAAAAATCTTTTAAATATATTTTTTATCATGAAACGATTTAAACGCTAATATGTTTCTCAATTAAATAATCGTTCATTTAGAATTTTAGACAGCTAAGAGAAAAATTCTTATACCGTTGAATTTCTAATGAATAAAAATATCGCCAGTTTTTTGGATTTGTAATTTTTGGTAATGATATCCTAACTCCCATATAAATATTTTTACTAATAAAAGCCCACCCTCAATTATTTCATCCTACTAAATTGTATTCTTTTAAATTTGACTTATGAAAACTTACCAATATTCTTACAATACATAAATTTATTATGAGAGTGCATATCAATGAGCTTATAGATAAAAGTTATTTGGTGGTATTATTATTTATAATCTTTTCTGACAAATGACTTCTTAACTAACTATTCCTTATATTTGAAATATTATATCTTTATCTATTTATGTAGAAAGTACATGTACATAGGTATATTGTAACCTATGAGATTGTAAACTAGGTACCTACACAATATTATTAAATAAATAACATTGTAGACAGTCTACATCTATCAAAAACATTATCTCATGATGACCTTTTGATATATATTTTCCAATTAATTATTATTTTAAATATTAATTGATATTGATCATATGATTATATTAGCTATTGTCCCTGACCCATACCGCAAGTTGAATACGCAACCTGAATAAAGTAGTGCAATGAATATTTTCACCGCGTTCTCGTTAACTTACCTTCATTACCGCTTTCTTTGAGGATATATATTTATTTTTTTGATATTCAATAGTAATCAAGATACTTCCGTAACTCCTTACTTTGAAAATAGTCGCCATTAGTCATTAGAATAGTATCGACAATAAATTGTTGTCATTGTCTCTCATGAGAAATACGGACAATTACATGTTTCTATTTATGGGTTTGCAGCCACTTATTTATTCGTAATGGTTACACTAAAAGTTTATTTATATTATTATTAATTAACAAGTTTGACATTGAAAAAAAAATATTTTTCATTAGTATAAAGGTTACAGAAATATTCCATTTAAAAAATTCAACAAGGGGAATCTGTCAATTATGTTTTTCCGATAGACGTTTTTATCATTCGTCATTGTTAAAAAAAAAACATTTGTTGCCTGTCGTTTTAGAGATTTTTCGTCTGTCACGTAGTTGAAGCCATTTTCTCTGTTATTCTTTTGCGGTTTTGACATTTTCCCGATTCTATGATAACAAACGTTTGTTCGCGTTATAATTTGAATCTTTCAAATTGTCTCCACTGGACTATTTGTACATGGAGAAAAAAAAATAACGGACTAAACCTTGGATCAGTTATTATATCATTACGCCTTTCACTTCGATATATTTTTATATAATAATTATGATGTTTAAAACGGTTTGTTTTAATCATTGCAGATCTGCACACCAGAGGCTATGGTCCATTCAAAATAGTAGGTATTTTATTATTTTAAAGAATGTACTGGAAATGAATTTTATCCGCATAATTTCCATGTTGGTATGTGTTGACTATAACTATAGTGGTTCGCACGAAACCGAATTACATTATCCCTTTTAAGAAACTGTTGATTTATAATTAATACATAATCGTTTCCCAGACTACTCATGCATTGTTGGATAAAGGATTTCAACCTTTTTCCTTTAATAAAATTAATTGATAATTGGTTTTGTAATATTGTGAAATCATTAGTAATAAATTCTGGATAGTAGTCAAGTATTGGCACGAGTCTAATATATTATTTATTCAAGTCGGTGTCTGAAGTTCTATTGTAGACAAGAAGAGCCACTACTTCTCATTAATCATGAATGTTGCATACAAGAGATGATAATTCATGGTGGTGCATCCTTTCCTCCTTAACTACTACCCCTTTGAATTTTTCAGAGCACCCCTCATAAATCCTTACTAGAGACTAGACTCAACCCGCATATAACACGTGCTTTGGAATTTATTTTTCATCAATAAACCCATCTTCGTCTCAACAAAATTAGAAATTTAAGCATACCCAAAATAATATTTACTATTACTTAACTTTTTTATTTAAAACAGTATGAAAATACCGCCAAATAGTCGCGGTTTGCGGTTGGTTACATTTGTTCTTATTGTTATTTATTTACAAATATTATTTGTACTTAAGTTTAAAACCTACTCTTTGTTAGAAATTTGATATCGACTCAATTTTCAATTTTAAAGAAACCTGATCGTATTACTTTCGCCCTCTTTAGTTTCCATTTTCGATGAATTTTTCCCTCTAGTTTCTGGCTTGTGTCGTTTCATTATACACGCCCGCGTTGGTTTTTTACTTGAATTCTTAAGCATCGAGATGATTTTTAATAACAGAAATATTCACATAATACTTTCGTTCGCTGATGAACATTTAAAGTTTCTCTGTCGTATATAATTAAATTTATTGTTAACATGTGTATGGTAGTTTTTGTACAAATTGTTTTGTATAACCTTTATAAAAAATCTTCAAAGCATGTGTAATTATTTCTACAAATACTGTGGTCATGGGTTCAAATCCCACTCAAGTGAACTTTTTTAAAAAATATTTGATCATTTTCACGACCAATAAACAACGACAATAAAATCCCGATTGATTGCCTTGATCCAGGTGTACTCTAATATCCTGCAGTGTAAATACTGAGGCGATTATTAAGTTTTTGTAAATTAGTAATAGTTAAGATCACCGACAGCCAATTAACAACACGTTGTTGTGTGTAAAAAAATTATAAAAACCCTCTCAAAAAGCCCCTCGGGGCGTATATATAAAAAAGCGACATATGTTTACTTTTCATTAGGCGAAACCGAAACAGTCCTTTTTTTTAATAATTCAAAACGGTCTGTCTCCAGGGACTATACACTATATACGTTCTATTTGCAAAGAAGCTAACTTTATTTATATTATATATATATTCATCACTGGTGGAAATGAATCTAGCTGTGATTGCATTATTTGGGTGAATCAAAAGAGGGGTCAATATTGTCGTGAATATAGTACAGTGTATGAGGTAGGGTGTTTGCTTAGGTAGTGAATGTACCACGTTCTACTTCCAGTCGATAGTCTCTGGTGGTTGGTTTCAGAGGGTATTTGTTTGTTGAGAGTGAGGGTGGTTTGGGCCGCACTGCGGGAATCAACTCGTCAAAAGTTCAGGGCCTTTTTATCATCAAATCGAAATCAATTTAATTTAAAAAAAACCTGAGAAATTTCAAATAGTAAAGATGACGCTTAAATATCAAATAACTATTTACACATCATATGTAGTAACATTTGTGAGTTTAGTAAGTGAGTACTTCAGAAATGTACAAATTCATAATAAAAATTGAAGACCGTGGCAGAAAAACAGTACATGTCTAAAAAAATCTATTATGATAGGTATATTATATGCTATCGACTACATAAATATCATTAACAAAAACATTTCAATAAAAAGCACATAATAAAACAGCCGATGAAATTACACCTTTCAATTTACATATTTTATATAATATGTATAAGGTGTTTTTAACCTCTCTTTAAAAAAAAACTTGACTTCTGTTGTTTTTATGCCAAGGTCTTCAATTGTCATACAGTTTTTTCTCAATTTTGTATTCATTTGTCATATTTTTACACTTTTAAATATTGAATTTTACTATTTTATACATATCTTTTATAATCTATATCTCATACTCGATCGTCATACAGAGTATGGGGTCAAGAATTTATTGTATTCAGTACATAATATTTATAAAATACACTGAATTGAAGTGTATTAAATTGAAATAATCCGGGACGTGGTTTCAATTCCTGCACCAGACTGCTGTATTTCACTTTTTAAAAATTATTAAAATTTAATACACTTCAATTCATTATATTAAATGTTATAATTGGGCTTCCGATTTAAATTACGAAATAATAGTTTACAACATCTATCAGTTATTTCCTCAATGTACTGAAATTTAATATATTTTAATACTCATTGCTATATTAATAAGTAAATTTTACTAATATTTTTGCGAATTATAATGTCAGTGACTACAAGATTATTTATTTACTTATAAATACAATATTATAATATTGTACCAGGCTACAGTACCACTACAACATTACGGGGGATCCCAAGTCCTACATTATACTTACGTCAAATTAGTTATTTTATGCTTTGATTGGTTTTTAAGTAACAGCCCTATTTTAATGAAATGTTATTCACCGTGTCATAAACTGGTACGGATTTCTTTACAAAGCTCCCCTCGGCCTCGCCTATTATTGACACTTTTACTACTATACCTTCTAACTTATGCAACTATAACCAAAGCCATATCATATTCTGAACCCTTCACTCATAACCCTTAATGCTCTGAGCCCTAAAAGTTTTATCGGTTGGGGATTTTCCAGGCGCAGTGATCTAATATCAGCATTTATGTATAAGGGGCTTCTTATTTGTTTTTCCATATTTTGTATCTCGAAATTTACTATTCATATATATATTCAGATTGGCTATAACAAAAGAAATACTAGAAAAGAAAAAAACATTCTGCTTATTTAATGTAAAAATTCTTCAATACACGTTTCCAAATTATGAATTAGAAATTTTAATAAACTTCAAAGAGAAATACCAAACCCGTGAGATGTTTTAAACTTTCCCAAATGTAATAAATGAATCATTTGAGAAACTATTATGTGTGTATTCAAAATTATAATCATAAATGTTTTCAATTTTTTTTATTTAGTTTTAAGTAGGTATGGGAAGTTGTTTGTCTGAAATTTATTAACGTGTTTCAGGTTGAAAAGTAAAGCAGATTTATGGGTTTTCTATGTTGTCCCATCGCGTGTTAGTTCAACCTCGGTTAACTTAACTATTTAAAAATAGATTTGTTTAATTTATTTTATATCACGTTATACTTAAATTCACACATTAAATTAATTTTCAATATTATCTTAAACTAAACTATCATGTATTAAGTTCAAAATTAATACCACACAGAAAATGTAACATAAAAGAAGTGATTCAATCAACCAAATGTAATGAAAAATTTAGAAAATATGTTTTTTGGCTCACTCATGGCATACCATTTAGATTTCTTTTTAACAATTGTATTTTGAAATGAGTCTCGCTTGCATTATTTCATTCATATTCGGGGCTCGTAACAGACGAGCAAAATTACCAACTGACGTAACGTTTTCACTTTTTAACGTTCAAAATAAAATGAATCATAACGGTGGTATTATTTTCGTCAAAATGTTCAATTGCAAATATATTTTTTAAATTATGTGAATTTTATAATTTGAATTATGACTTTCTATCAATAATAAAAAGGTGTATTTAAAGGAATTAAATGGCCGTATTCAATATAATAGTGTAATGAGAGTGTGTGTGTGCGGTGCGTATACGAATAGAGTTGGTGTACAATAATACTAAGCTCTAGTCGGCCAGCTCTATTCAGATACGCACCAATACTATTAGCTCTAACACGACTTACCAACACAATCTCATTATATTTAATACGGTCTGAAAAATCATAGTAGGCTAATGTTCATGGTATAATTAAATGGAATATAGGGAAATAAAGTTTTATAATTAACATCAGATATGAAACACTATGGAATTAAATGATAATCGAATAAAGATTTCTAAAATTCGTTAGAATTAAGTATAACAAAAATAATGAAAAGAATCACAGTAATTTTATTTTAATTTCACGGGAGTCTAATGCTCTTTTTAATTTATTGTTAAAATATTTAAGCATTTTTTAATTTTTACCAAAGACTAACTAACACCCCCAAGACTACCTATTATTGAAAAAAATATGTATATTAAATCTCATTTTTTATTTGAAAGGTTGTATTTAGTGTTTATTAAAAACATACTTTTTTGAGTGTGTTCAAGTGTAGTTATTTGAAATATTTGCATTGTATACTTTTTGATAACGCAACCTCTTTAACTTAAAAAAATCTAAATTGAAATAATCAATATCGCATAATTTTTTTTGTAAAAAAATGTATAGGTACATTATAAATAATACGTTAAGTTATGTATTTCCGTTTATTTTTCCTCGTTCCATTAGAGGTCATTGGTACTTTGTGCATTCGTTCATTGTCGATATTGTAACTAAATCATAAAATCGTAATAAACTACCATCATAAGCCTTGAACCAATGACATACTTTGTCCCTTGATTTTTAGACTAACTTGAAACACGCCATTTTATTATGGCCGCCTAGGAAATATGTTTCATATCAATTATAACTTATTTTCATATGATATTTATATTTGATCAAGCTACAGAACTATTTGTGATGTACGATAAATTTAACCCTTTGCACTCGGAATTATTGAAAATATATTTTCATCGAGATTTTTTTGATCCGTATAAAATGTTCTTTATCGAACATTATATCAGAATAAAGTCAACTCTCTAAGAAATACTCTTCATATTAAAATTAATTCAGAGCAGCTCAAAACCTATGTTTCAAAAACGTTTTCAGAACTATTGATCTTTTTGTAAATTAATGTAATGAAATATATACAATACATGGTTAAGTTTCTCAAATATGGAAAGAACACATATCTTATATCTATAGAAGTGTCATGCTTATAGTTTTCTATAATTGAAAGGTGGTCGTCACTACTTCATGTGCATATTATACACATAAACGGGCTGTGGCCACCTGCAATATTGTAGTCCCTAAAATGACACTCAAGAACAACCAGATTTTTCTTACAAAAACATCCTCATGATCATTTAAATTGTTTACATAGTGGCATATTATTTTTCCTTGAATATATCAAAAAAATTAATGACGCACTTGACAGTGTAATGTTATTAGAAAGATGGACAAGTGACAGATAAACAGTACGAGCGGTAAAAGCAGGCCCATGCGACTGTCATACGAAGCCTTTGCGATAAATTGATCTTTATCTCACATGTTTTTGACGTCTTTTTTGAAGTAATGACTAAAAATGTTATCCATTGCAAATTAAGTCCATTATGCGGGAAATATCCATATTTAACCCGTTCGATAACATTTATATAATCGTCTAAGTATGTGTATGTTATGTCTGTATTTCTGTACGGGTCCTTCCCTCAACCATCCTTAGAGTACATATAAAAAAAATCATTGGAATGAAAAAACAAACTTATTATTTTCGTATTAAAAACAAAGCAGAGCATCTGAAAACAATATCGATTGAAAATATTAAATAAATTTGAAATAATTTTAGATGTATTTAATTTGATAATGCATAATAATTCCACATTTTTAAAATGAAAAATTCTTCTAATCGATAAAAAAAACACTTTAAAGCAAAAATGAATTAAAAACTCATATATAACCGTCCTGTTGAAAAACCAAGCAGAATATAAAAAAACATTTACAAATTGAAAATTTTAATTAAAATTACCCTAGTGTACACATATTACGTGTGTTTGATTATGGTATTATTTTGTTTTAGATTGTTGCTGAAAATGTTGTAATATTTGGAAAGCCCCACTAAATGATAAGATGACAGGCGGGGCCCAGAAAAGCGCCGGGGGGCGAAGGCCTCGCAGAGCCAGCGAGGGCGGAACCCCAGCCATGGCGCACTCTGATCATTCATCAGCTGCAGCTCCACAACACAGAAAGGGGCACAGGTAACATTGTTAATATATAATGAACATATGGACATTACTTATTATGGTTTATATTTGTAGGAGGCAAGAGTCCATGTATGCCATGACAGGATTGTATTCTGAGCCCGCGGCTGATGATTCAGGAGGTGATGGATGCTCCAGCAGTGGAGGCACCATGACAGTCACAGACCTTCCTCAACTTTTACCCTTGTCTTCACTGCCTCCACCTTCTTTCAAGTGTCACAGCAGAAACCCCTCAGCGGGTATTGTAGACAGGTAATATTATAATAACCTGCTCCATATCAGTATAAAAGCATACTAATTTATTCATAGAAACTGGCATGTTTTTTTTATAAATTGAGTTGATTTAAATACCTTTATTTAAGAACCTTAAACATCTACTAATAATAAAAATCCAAACTACTCTATATTTTAAATACGTTCTTCACATAGATACAAACATAAGATATCGCATGGGTGGCTAAATGCGTGTTTATTTCAAGTTGATTAAATAGCCAAAAACATGAGTTGCCTGGCAAACATTATACTGTAAACATCTCTCTTCATATCTTCAGTTATATTTCATAGTAAAATGGGTAAATGCATTGTTACAACATGTCATATGGACTCAAACATACACTTAAATACATCTAGGCTCAGTTTTTACAGCTGACTACGTGCGTTTGAATCACCAAAGTGTTGTCACAACCACTCTCAGAAGTCACTAGAAATGTATTAAGTGGGGGAGACACACTTATGCCTTTATGGAATAGGAGAGAAGAGTGCAACAAAACACGCGATAAACAAAATTACACGAACTGCTTATATGCAATACAATATGTAATGTTTATATCTATGGTTCTTTACAATTTTATTACAGTACTAAATCGCGGTATCATAAATTTTTATCCAACACTATAGCCGTGCAATATTTTTCATATTTTTCGATCAATATGTGCTAATGTATGTAAAAAAATAATCTTAATTATATTTGTATTTATTACATGTGATATAGGGAAAAAGAAAAACCGCACGTGTCGTACCAACCTCAGTTAGAAGTTGACAACGATATCAAAGATTGCGGCATTCTTGCTTGCAGGCCATCCTTTATTCAGCAGTTTGCAAGTATCAAGGTTTGTATTCATCTTAAATTATACATATAAATGACATAAATATTATTACAAAACACATTACGTTGTGTGACTGTCAAACTAAATGTAACATTTTTGGGTTCAGTATAATAAACAATCACGCCCCTAAAATAAACTTCCTAACACACAAACCGTGTTTTCTAAACAAATACGAATTTAACAGGAAGAGATATGCCAAAGCATATTTACTAAACTCACAAAACTGACAGTGGGTTTGGTTTCATGATATATTTTTTTTTAGGAAGTACATATAAAATATACAAAAAATGTGTTTATTTTCCCCACAGATGTTCGTTCTTCTTTTATCGATGTTGGTGACTCTTCAGCAAGCTTTAAGTTCAGGATATATAAATTCAGTCATCACGACTATAGAAAAGAGATTTGAGATTCCGTCCAGCCTGTCTGGTCTTGTGGCCAGCAGCTATGAAATTGGAAATGTCATCACAGTCATCTTCGTCTCGTATCTTGGAAGCAGAAGACACATTCCCGTTTGGATCGGTGTCGGTAAGTAATGATATTCTTTTGTATTTTGTTTATTTTTTGAGACAAACGGGAATTATTAAGTTTTCTTTTGGCAGCTGGCTATTCTAATATAGTACTGTATAACAACACGATTCCTATTTATATGGAAATTTTTCGCAGCACGACGAAGGCCAATATACACAGAGATACATTTATTCAAAAACGCCGATTCGCTTTCATACCAATTTTCAATATTGCTGTGTTATCGAATTGCTAAAATGTTAAATATATTTAATATTATTTATTTATACAGGTGCTTTAGTGATGGGCATCGGGTCTTTAGTATTCATGGTGCCTCATTTCATAGCCGAGACCAATTCAGGCATTACAACGTCCAACAATAGCCAAGATAATATCTGCAGAGGAGTCTCTGTAAGGGAACAGGACATGGGATTAGGCAGACTCAGTCCTGGACTTAGTTCACCTCCTCTTGCTCCCCATAATAACCTCAGGGGAGACAATTGTATACAAGTATGTATCACATATGATTAGTTAATTTTTTATTATTATAATTAACAATAAATATTTTGAAATATCGTAGAGTTCGCCTAGTACACTGGGTCCAGTATTGGTATTCGTGGTTGCCCAGGTTCTTCTTGGATGCGGTGGAAGTCCCCTTTTTACTCTGGGAACTACGTACATTGACGACCATGTAAAAGCCGACAGTGCCAGTATTTATATCGGTAAGTTATTTTGAATTTATTTTATTACCTCATGATATCTATGAATATCAGAAACTTACAATGGATTGGCGGTGGGCGTTTTTATAAGGGTTCAATTAATATATTTGATGAGATCAATATGAACACGGTATACTAATGGATATATCTCCTTGCGCATTGGACGACATATTTTTGTATTTTTAATAGTAACCTTCTTAAAAAATATACAAATGTGTAAATTATGCATTTTATTTGCCGCAATCCAATTTGAAAATTACTCCCATCAGTCTGGATACATGGATACATTCCAAAAAAGGGATTCAGACTGATTCAGATTCGTCTACTTTATAGAGCCTCTTTTTTATACTCTACTGAAATATAGCAATTTCAATATTATCCATCGACTTAATTTACGCAACGATTTACGATATTTTGTATATTATAAAATGTAATTTAAGAGATTCCAAAACAATTAGGGTCTCAGTATTAAAAGCTTCCAAATCCAGTTTTATTTTTTTCTTAAAAATTGGTTTTATGAGATTCTCTTAAACCTAAACTTGTCATATTTTATTATCAAAATATGTATCGTAAATTCATTCAATTGTCCGCCACTTTGATGATGAAAAATTTATATAATTACAAAGAAGTTTTTTTTTGAAGTTTTTTACCCGGTTTAATTTTAACTGGATATGGGAGCTTTTCATTTTGTACCTGAATGTCTTCTGTATTGAAAAACGATAAAAATTATTGACATAAGATACAAACACTTTATGAACATTTACCTGCATTCGAGGACTTTTCTTGGTATTATAATGTATTGATAGCATTTTAATTGGATATTATTTCCGAATTTATTTGTTTACTGAACAGGAATAGAATTTAATGGTATGTTTTCCATATAAAATACGCCATTGTATGGAGGTTGCATGTTACAGACGATTCGTTTCTTCCGCACTGGACTTCAGCAAAAGTTCACTGAACTTTCTTTCATTCCTAACAACAGTGAACTTGTTTTATTTTCCACTTCAAAAAGCTCCTTATTCTAGGATGCATGGTCTTAATGTGTCTCAGTCAAACCAATTAATCACCGATATCATTTCAATAGTAATACCGTCTACAACATTTATTTTACATTAATGGAATTCGCGTGATTTGGCGAACAACAAGTTCGTTTAATTGTTATAAAAATGTGATGAAACAAAACGATAATTTTTGCTGTTGTGTGAAATACGTACTGTTTAAATAGCGTGACGTTTCTGGTTCCAATAAATTACTCAAAATCATTTTCAGTATTTGTTTATTGATTGCATGTGCCAATTCATCAATGGATATTTTGGTGTTACTCTGCACCATAGATATCGCATTGCATATAAATAATTCGTGTCAATTTCGTGTAATTTCACTCAACACACTTCCTAGAGGCCTCTGAGAGTGGCTGTGATACTACTTTGACGATTAAAACGCAATAATCTTCAAAATTAGTCTTTGTTAAAACTGAGCCTAGATGTATTTGAGTGTATGTTTGAATTCATATGACATGTAGTAACAATGCATTTACCCATTTTACTGTGAAATATAACTGAAGATATGAAGAGAGATGTTTACAGTATAATGTTTGCCAGGTAACTCATGTTCTTGGCTACTTGATCCACTAAACACGCATTTAGCCACTCATACGATATCTTATGTTTATATCTATGCTCTGTACAGAATTAAATTCATTTATGAAATTTTTTCATGTATACCGTATCGTATACAACATGTTTTTAATTGACACTAAAATCTTTTTATCGTAATTATGTAATGCCAGTACGATCATTAAAAAAATATACTAAAGGGGGCCTAAGATTTTTTTCGCATAAAATATATTTAATACTAATAAAATAATTTATTATGACAGTTTGTGAATCTTCGTTTATTATAATGAGTGAATATATGATGTCATCATAGGATACCAAATGTTTAAATAAATAATTAATAAACAAGTATGTTGTCATAAATCCTAAGGTCGTTGACCGTATTTGCATCAACAAGAAGTAATATTGTAAACATGTTGTCATAATGTCTCAGGTTGCTGACAGTTTGAGGTTATGTTGTTGTTTACGTACTATTGTTGTTTCATGAATCCTATGACGTATGCTTATAATAATACAAATTCAATTCATTCGGTCAATAACGTAATAAGTAAATACGCAAGATTCTCAAACTTTTTAAAATAATAATTAAAAATTTAAATGAATAACTAGCCGACTTGGACCATTAATTGTGGTGTAGGTGGATTACATGTTATGTGCTTATTCTTCAATTTAATTATTTTAGTGTGAATAAAAACATTTGTAAAATCGATTGAATTATCGAGTTTTTAAATAATACTCAAAAAAATGAGGTTAATCTCAGAGTGTATGGTTTCATCTAAGATAAGAGCTAGGTTTCGAAAGATACATTTATTATATGATTTTCGTGAGTATGATCTGATGTCTTCGTGACTTTATGAAGACATATTGGAGTGAGAGACTTGTTTTGATATGTCGCTGTCATAATACAGGGTCACTCGTTTGGCCTAAATTGACTAGTTTCCTGTGGATACATTTACTACTATATTTTTCATAGTAACATCAAACAAACATCTGCTACTTTCCATAGTCAACAATATCAACGTTCATTGTTTGAACGAATAAATTTCAATATAAACCATATTACCAGGATTGAATATTGATACTGTGATTTATTTATAATATTCAACAGTATGGTAAGAGTACTTATGTGTGTGAATTATTAATTTATATCATCCAACTTATAACTGATGCAAATGGGTTTTGTTGCTTGTAAATGAATTTTGTTATGAATTAATTCCTAATCACATTTTTGCATGTTACACATTTATACTTTATACATAATAACTAGACCTAGTCGAAGAGGGTGAAAAAAACATTACTACTATATTGCTTTATTATGTGATATTTTTTTAATTATATTTGAATTTTCTGATATTAAGAAAGACAATTAAGATATTTTTTATCATGAATATAAGAAGGTGTGCTTATATTTTATTTATTAAAAATATGTATCTATAGAAGTCAAAATCAACTATTAATTGACATAGCCTTTTTATATATTTTTTATATTTTTATATCTTTATTATATTTATAATTTTTTATAATGAATTTTCAATGTTTCTACCCCTTTTAAATCGTTATTTCCAAAACTCGGCCAAGAAGGTAACAAACAGGTTTTCAATTGCTCACAATCTTATAATAATATTAATAAAATACAATTACTACTTTTGAAATTTTCATTCAACTTTATAGTTGAGAATCAACTGCAGAATCTATACTATCATATATATTTTGTATGTACCTACATATTTGTAATGAAATAATACAATAATCAAATTATAAAGGTAATCGTTGCAGAGCTCGAATACGTCAAAGCACTGTACCGTATCCACTTGGACTAGGTCTGATAATAATACATATAAATATTTTTTAAATTCAATAAAATTGAATAATCTAGATTAACACGCTTGGAAAACCCAAATAATTCGTATGAAACTTTTCACGTAATATTCAGATAAACGATTATATTGTTTTTTTTCTTGTTAAATTTTTTTTTTAAAACAATCAGTTTACTATTTTTATACTTTTTACTTTAAATCCGTTCTGATTTCAAATTAATATATACATATAATAATGTTGTTTTTAATAAAATTGCGATGTTTTCAATAATTAATATTATACTCACTTTGTTGTATTATGTAAGTAATAAATTTACTGACCCAGTTCTGTCTTCCAATAAAAAGGAGACAAAAACAATATTTGTCACTGTCAACTATGCATTCTCATAGATTGTATTGATGCATTTCATTTTATAACATTATCAACTTATAACTATACCTCAAATCAATTATTAAATTCATCGGAAGACGCAAAAGTCCTGTTAATATTCGTATTTGAATTTTCACTAGTTTATATTAATCCTTGAATATGCGCAGGATTCGTACATTGACATAATGTTTCTTATCACATTATCATTTCCTTTTAGGTTTATATTTTACTAGCTTTCCACATTATTTATATGTTTATAACTCTTTATATACCAGTTGCTCAAAATGTGAAAATGTTTGGGTCAGATCAAGCCCTTGATTTTATTTTCCCAATAGAGGAGACAAGTTTCTAAGATAGCATGATGTGGTAGTCTTCTTTTGAATTTTGTATGAAACCTTCGATCAGTGGGTAAATGGTAAAGTGACAACAAATTTGTAAGTTTAGCTTCATATTCTCCATCATAAGAATTATTTTCACGATGATTTTTTTACACATAATTATTTTTCATACCGCAAATGTGTAGAATAAACGTGATTGTAACAACCCCACATATGTTTGTTGGTGATGTTTCAGGGTGAACTTTAACGGTGTGTCGATTTCGACCAATCAGATACGATTGCAGGATTGTGAATTTTTGATACATACTCATGGTTTGTTCGGAAAATTATCATAATTATCTTCAGTATTCTGCTGCATGTATGTAATGCATTTTTTACCCTGATTAGGTTATACATTATTTCATAAATATCCTTAACCCAGTACTGATGTGGGTCAGGGTGGAATTTCTGGACATGCTGACGAGACAAAAGTTAAATCCCGTTTACCCAGATGCATTTTAAACCTTAAACATTATCAAAACTTGTCATATTTTATAACACTCAACTTCCTTAGGTGATGTTCCGTAAATATTAATTTTTTAATCATTTCTTAATTTTTCATCGCCCTGAAAGTACTGGAGGTTATCGATGTAATTGAAAATTAATTACAATTAATATCATAACCTCGATTTTATAAAATTAATTTGTTTATTTATATCATACCACTAAGACTTTCAAATTTATGTTAATTCAACAATGATATAAAATAAAAAATGGATTAAAATATAAGATAAAATACATTTGCATAATACATGATCTCTTTATTTTTTATATAAAACTTATGAAATATAAATAATAATTAAAATGATGTTGCCTTTTATAGATTATATCTAATTTTTTTAGAAAATATTTTGTATATGTATTTAGATAACCGTTATCCTTCTTTAAAAAAATGTCTCACTAATGAGCGTCTGTTTGTTATTCGTTTTTTTCGACTATGTCTTAAAAGGGAAAATATCTTTGATTTTTCTCACTTTTATCGTCTTTGACGCTGTATTATATGGGGAAAATGAATAATTTATAACCTGTGATTTCTCACCCCGTAATATACATACAAGTATTTGTGAATATTGTGCAACAAAATGGTTTGAACTTTTCTAGTGTATTTAATAATTAGTACACTTTCTATCACATATGTAAATTTGAACTCTTATATCGTCAGTTTTTAACGCTGTAATTAGAAAATTATTCGAATTTTATATATAAAGCAATAAACGAGGAGCACAATAAAATCTGCTCCATATTTTATATCGCCGAAAATCGGAGCTTAGGTTTAAAACCTCCTAAATCACCAGGGATAAAAGACGCTCGAGTTGCTCTGAGATTGATTATACTGCGCTGTTAAGTCTTATCATTTTGAAGACCTTTAAGACAGGGCCCGTCTTCGTCTTAAGCCTAAAGCTCTTTTAAAAAGAAGTATTTTTTTCTCATCTTGGAGAGGTAAAATGATATTGTTCTCTTCATATTATTATCGGAATAATCTGACATTTAGCGGTTTATCGAAAGTAAGGTAATAATATATAACATTATTTTATGTCATAAATTTTCGATTTAATCAATCAATACTTTTTTGACGTTCGTTACACATAATTAATTTTAATATATTTTCGTTCAAACATACATAATATATATTATACTGTACAGAATTAAAAATATCCGCTTTTTTCATGGAAATTCACACGCAAATATATATATACTATTAGTACTACATACATGGATATTATGTATCTATGTTTTGCTATTATAAACAAAGTATAATATTTAGGAAACCATCTGCATATTATTAGTTTATCATGTAGTAGACATGAGGTGGAAGCTGATATCAATAGCGAGGGGGTACAAAAAGAGCTCAGATGATTACCACCCCTATCGAACTACCCTTGACGCCTACGCACAGAAACTCCTGTGGAGCTTTTAAGGCTTTTGCGTCGTATTTCTCAGAACGATGATAATAATAATACTATCGTTTACACGAATCTCAATGTCTGCTAAACGTTATTAAATTACACTTTTATTTATGTGTTTGTATAACAATTATTACGTGTGCATTAAATAAAAATAATGTTTTATTTTTTCAGGTTGTATGTACAGTATGGCCGCTTTTGGTCCTGTTCTCGGATTTTTGCTTGGCGCTTACTTACTCTCTTTTCACATGGATTCATTTTCATCGACCAGCATTGAAATTGGTAATTATATTAATGACTACGTGGGGTAACAAATATTTTATGAATTTTTAAAACATTTTAGATCCAGAAGATCATCGCTGGGTTGGAATGTGGTGGGGTGGATTCTTACTGTGTGGTCTGCTGCTTATTCTAGTGGCTATACCATTCTTTTCATTTCCCAAAACGTTAACAAGGGAAAAAGAGAAAATAAGACTTGGGGAAAAGGCAGCTGCTGCTGCGGCTTGTGGATCTACAGCCACTAAACCACCGATACCGAGTAGTTCGAAACAACCAGACACAGCTTACGGAAGAGACATAAAAGGTAGCAAATCATTCACTTCATAATTAATTGAAAATACTAAATGGTGTGGTTTCCATTTCAGATATTCCAGTGTCTATGTGGCGCTTAGTTTGCAACCCAATTTATGTTGTTACATGTCTTGGTGCTTGCATGGAATTGGTCATTGTATCTGGGTTTGTTGTCTTCTTGCCAAAGTATTTAGAAACACAATTTAGCCTTGGCAAAAGTCAAGCTAGTGTGTTTACAGGTCAGTTATCGAAGATATTTTTTTTACTGTTATTGATTCCAAAATGTCATTTTTCATATTTTGATTAATTCTAGGTTCAATTGCCATACCTGGAGCTTGTATTGGAATATTTATGGGCGGTTGTTTGCTGAAACGACTCGAGCTGCGTCCCAAAGGAGCTGTTCAATTTGTTCTTATTTCAAACACCATCTGCTTGGCTTGTTATGCACTTCTCTTTTTCTTAGGGTGTGATAATGTGAAGATGGCAGGAACAACTATTCCGTATTACAACAGGTAATCTATAATACAAAAATTATTATTAAATTCATGTTTAATAATATTTTAATGTTTGATTTAATTTCAGCACATCTCTATCGGAGCCATTTCAAGTGAATTTGACAGCAGCTTGTAACTTTGGTTGTTCATGCAGAACAACTGATGTTGAACCTGTATGTGGAAATAATGGTCTAACATATTTTTCACCATGCCATGCTGGATGTACAGCATTTTCTTCCCGTTCTAATTACACCAATTGCGCTTGTAAGTTTATATTATTTTATTATAAATTATCATAAACATTATATTTGCTATGTAAATCAATTAATATTTTATTTGAAGGTGTTCACGGAAATCATTCATTACTTGGTGGAGGTCCTGGAGGTGGTCCGATTCATACAGGTGCTGGAGGATCATCCGCTGCTGCTTCTGTAGCTCTTAGAGAAGATTTTGCTGAAGTGACTGTCGTCCCTGTGGCTACGGCTGGCCCTTGTAATCCGCCGTGTACCACAATATTTCCATTTTTAATATTACTCTTTTTTATGACATTCATAGTCGCAGTCACGCAAATGCCTTTATTAATGATAGTTTTGAGGTAAATTAATATTTTTTACTTTCTTTCTTTCTTTTACTAACTTTCTATGTGTATATTTTTCTATAAAAAAAAATTAATTTCTTTACAGATCTGTAAGTGAAGAAGAAAGATCGTTTGCTCTTGGAATGCAGTTTGTCATATTCAGATTGTTTGGTTACATTCCTGCTCCTATCTTATTTGGTAATCTAATCGATTCCACGTGCCTCCTTTGGAAGAGTACATGTGGTGAAAAGGGTGGACGATGTTTACTTTATGATATTGAACAATTCAGATACAGGTTTTTAATTTTCTCATTGGTCTTTTTTTAAATCAAAGTAACCATTATTTTCATACTGAATTTTATCAACTAGGTATGTCGGATTGTGTGGTGGAATCAAAATCATTGCTCTAGGAATATTTCTTGTTGATTGGTGGCTTGTCAGAAAACGTAAATCTCTTGAATATTGTTCTCCTTTGGATCCTCAGAAAGATATAACTGGATCTATAATCAGTCTTGATAAATGTTAGTATCTTGCAAAATAATTATTATTCTCCTGTTACTTTTTAGTTTCATATCAATAATATTTTTCCAGTATTTGAAGAAAAACCTTGTGCTGAAAATATGAGTGGATTCATGTCAGGATTGACGTCTGGTGGAAGTTCACACATTGGCACTCCAATGGAAGGTCCTAGTAATTTAGGTTTGTCAGATTCATTCAGAGATCAGCAATTCCGTGGACAATGCAAACTACAAAGAAATGATTCTCAATATTCTCAAGACTCTCAACATTCTAAAAGTGGTTTCAATAAAAATTCTAGAGTTTTAGTTGCATCAAAACACTTAAGAAATGATTCTAAAACTATTCAATTAGAAGCGAGACATCAACTATCTTTGGATGCTGATGAGAAACACGATCTAAGACATAGTCGAACCAATTCTAGAGATCTCAAACATTCTAGATCTAATTCTAAAGATTTTGGTTTGTTTCCAAAGTCTTGTTCAAAAGACTTTAATTCACATTCAAGATCAGGTTCTAAAGATTTAAAATTCCACTCTCGGTCTAACTCACGAGATCTTAGTTTAGAACAAATCAAACATCTTGCCCTTAAAAGTGTAGAAAATCTCGATTTAGCATCAGTAATTCATTCAAAATCATCTGACGAAGAAGCTAAAAAGCTACTAGATACTTCAAATATGGTCCTGAGGCATAGAAGAACTAATTCAAAAGACCTCAAATCTAATGATAGCAATTCAAAAAGCCACAAAAGAAATTCATCACAACACATTGTTATGGATGAACCAGAAATTGATATACGGGAGATGTTAGAAAATAATCTTTCTGGACAAGTGGCCGGTCCCTCATTTGTTATTCCAGATGTGATGTACAATGATATGAACAAAAACCACAATAGTGATCAAATGGCATAGAAGTGATATCATACTAGAAAAATACAAATCAATTACATATTTTTTAAGTCACATCAGTATAACATGCATTTATCTTATTCTCTATCTTCTATCATACCTTTTACTAGTTATCCTAGTCGCTTCCAAAACTTCACCCAAGATATCTCATATCTGAGATATTCTGTGTCAATGTAGTTGATAAAGATCTGTTTTGTCAATTTATTAAGAAATGTGCTGTGAACATGTGAATTACTGAAAATGTATATAAATATCTTTTCTACAAATTATGTAGAATTTTATCAATTTATCAACATTCTTAATAATTTAGATACTTATGATTTATTTAGCATAGTTAAATTAATTATATATGTCCTATATGAAACCCATACAATACTAGGTATTTTGAACTGCACTTCTATAGAATTACACACTACAATATGTATATTAATTACTATTTGGCCATAAAAAATCGAAACAGTTTGATTATATTAATTTTATTAACCCATATTTCATTGGGAAATATATATGTAATAATATTCAATTATCGACTCTGTGATTAATTCTTCTCATTTTCATATATAAAATCTTCAGTGCCTTCCATTCCATAAACCTATCAAAACTGATCATAATTTTTACGTTGTAAATTAAATCTTCTTTCAATAAACAACAAAAATAATTATCATACTTTTAAGTACATTGCCATAGCCGCAGAGCAGGGACCATTAATAAATTCAAAAATACATATGCACGACTTTTGGTAATTAATTCACATGCATTTACTTTGCAAATTTGTAAGTTTTACCCATTGAGGTACATTTATAATTTTAGTATATTCTTTTATTCATTTTGATGAAAAGTATATTTGAAATTTGTGAGTAACAAAAAAGAACAATTAACGAATGTGGTGAT
>JAGTTH010006135.1:0-12493 GCA_022606485.1 Agraylea sexmaculata | reverse complement strand
ACAAGATTCCAATACTGATAATATAATAATTTTACAGTGTTTTTTTTATAAAATAATAATGTTTTGATAATTAATGCAGGCTCTTTTGTACTAATTGATAATCTTGTTATGAAAAATAGCAGATGTGCAAAAATTTTCAAAACATTTTTATTGCACAAATATATTCATTGCATCGGTTAATTATTTGACCTCGAAGTTGCTTCATACATAATTTTAACTAATGAATAATAATAAAAAGATTTAATTGTATATTTATAATTTAATTGAAAATTAAATATATCAATAATCCAGCCAGATAGCCACTTATTGAGATAATTATAATTTTAAGTAGATCTTGATTGAAAGTATATTTTTACAATCCATTTTGCATTTGCGCATTTCCCTTTCAAAGTCATACCATTTTATGCATACATACATAAATATAATTATATAGTTTTTTAAATGTGTCATAAAACAGCTGATAAAAATAAAATTTGACGCTAAGATAATGTTGTTTTTAGACGTTCTCTAAAAATCTAATTCTTGTGACAACTGCTATTTTTCCGCCAAGGTCTTCAATTGATACACGATCAGTGAAAAGCTATTTGTTCAAGAAGAATATGATATCATATGAACATTTGCACAAAAGAACACTAAATTTATTTCACACATACTCAAAGAAAACATTGTAAAAATCATCTAATTAAAATTTTCACACGGAAAGAATAGAAATTATTATAAGATACCTGTACCTATTCAAAATTAGCAATCCTATTCTCAGATAAGTCTCTTTTTTTCAATCGTCTAAGCTAAGCTATTTTTTTCATATATGGATAAGAATTATTTTATTACACTTATAGGTATCTCAGTCAAATAAATAGTTGTCGATGAATGTCAGTCAGTAAAGTGTTCTTCGTAGGTGTGAAACTCGATACATAAGACTTGTTTGGTATACACAGTTTAGCGATATTGTTAGAAACGGTGAGATTCCCATCCACTATAAATGGTAAATATTTTCCTAGCCTTTTATACGGGGATAGAAGCGTCGTGAAGTGCTTCTATTGTGTGTACCACCAGTAATGTAACCTCTATGCAAACCGATATTATTTTAAAATACCATGCAAAAAATAAATAAATATATTAAAAAAATTAAGCAGTAATCATTGTGGGGAGGAATTCAAAAGACTTGAATTAAAATGGGTTTTTTTCAGTATTCAGTGCGGTTAGTATATGGTAAGAGTATGAAGGACAGGGACATCAGAATCGTGCTTTCGCATAATGGGATATCAAAGCCCAGCGACAGGATTTCGCCTGTCATAGAATATTGTCTCCTTTCCATGGTACATTGTCCTTCGCCATAAGATCAGGGCCATGGCATAACAAATTGATACCAGTCAAAATAATAAAATAATATTCATAAAAAACATTTTTAACCCATCAAGTATATCAAAAAATATAAGAACTTACAGATTGCTAATAATGTCAATTTTTTGCATAAAAAACTAATATGGAGCAATAATAATGAATTTATAGTTGTACCAACATTTTTGATAAATGTCGATTTTTTGTGTTTTTGACCCATTGATATTATGTACTCGATAACACAATTTTTATTATTAAATAAATTCACCGTATTAAATAATTATTTCAAATTTTACCAGTGTAATAGCTCAGAGGATAAGACGCTTGGTTACAAATAATGTGGTCATGGGTTCAAATCCTTCTCAATTAATTTTTTTTAATGATTTGATCGGTAATTACAACTAGGTGATCGGAAATATTATTAATAAAATCCCGATCGATCGTCTTTATCCAGGTTTACTCTGATTTCCTTAAATGTGTAACTAGAAATCATGAAAAATTATCGTTAAATAATAAACACATTGCTGTATCTAAAAAAACAAATTTATAAAAACACTCTGAAAAGTCCTTCTAGGCGTATATAAATTTAAAAAAATAAAATCAGAACATAAAAAGTATTAAATTATTTATAAATTTAAGTTGATATCATAGGTATCTATAATTCCTTTAATATCAAAAAAGCTCCACAGGGAGTAAATACAATTTTAACCCGGGCAATATAAATCTTTATTATCTTTTAATCAGTGAAACATATTGTAGATGTCTTCTATGATAAGTCATTATTACTTATTTAAATATAAATTAATATTTTATTTACATTGCCTGCCTATATTAATTGTTTACTATCACATTAATAATAATGATCAATGTTAATATATTATTTATCTTCACTGATATGTTCTACGTCGAAATTGAATACACCGCGTTGCTACGCTTTATGTAAGGCTCTACGCCCACGCGTAGTAGTAGTAGTAGTATTACTCAATCTTATTTTTCTTTAATAATAATAATATATATTTTTACTACTGTATATTGATCGTTTGTTAGGCCCTAATTTGAACACGTGGTTGGAGCAATCAGTCGTGGTAGAGAGGTGGTGATTTGACAATAATAGGTAACACTGGGCGGATTAAACCGTAATAATGGACGCTCTACGCCACACAATGCCCACAGCTTCCATTGACAACATCCCGATGCTCTAATATGCCATCGCTATCCTAATATCCCTCCTTATATAATATTATATTCAATATTGTATCGAAACGAGCCAAAGATTCACTCCAACGAGGCAGTGATTAAAATGTGCCATATAATAAATAATCTGCTACGATCGTAAAGATCACACGCATTGGTAAAATATTTTATAATAATTTGAAATAACGAGGATCTGATATTGTTTTGGAAAGGTATGTGGATCCTAATTAGTCATTAGCACCAGGATGCCCAAAGACTACCCAAGACAGGATGCGGCTCCTTTATCAGCCATCCTCCCTAATATGTATATATGTACTAAGAACAAACCAAGATCCCACCCCATCGACCACTTCAACCCCATGCCCAATTATTATATTATTAACAATACAACAAGTAATTGATCAATTGTATACATATATTTTTTGATAAAAAAACACATTTTTGATTCTTTGTCTACAAATTATTACTTCTCGTAAATGGATTTCGTTGTAGTAAGATAAAGGAGATTTCCACCCTTAACGGAAATGTCCGTGAGGTGGTAAGGATATCATGGTGGTGTAGAGATAGCTGACAAAGGTTCAAGTCCTGGAAGGGTGGTGGCCACTTCCTGCCAAGATCTTCCCTGTAATAAGTAACCTAATGATATTTTATGACGTAGATATGTTGGATTATTAGCACTCAACCAGTATTAACACCATTCTTGATAAAGCCTTTCAACTTATCTTGTCAATACCCAAATTACCTCTAAGATGTTATTATTAATTAACGAATACCTTTATTTTCTTATTACAGATGAAGGCGAGATTCAGGATGTGAAAGAGACTCTTGAACAAATTGGAGAAAATGAACAGTCCGATAATAATCATAATGTTTGCAAACCAAATACGATCGGTAAAAATGGAAGCCGAGAAAATGTACTCAGTATAAGTACAGTGAATAATAAGATCGTTATAACAAATGAATCTCGGGATATTAGAGATATGCATAATGAGATTCCCAAACATGTCATTGAAAAACCTAAACAGAATGGTATATCGACTATACCTGCACTTGTGCGTATTCAAATAGTGAAAAAGAATTCTAAAAATATATGTGTCGCGAATAAAGTGGAGAATGGTTCTAAAGAAAATCCGTTGAGTGAGAGTGTAAAAGAAAATACTGCAAGTATTTCGAAAACTGTTCAAATCACCGAAGTCAGCCTTCAAGATTATTTAAAATCAAATAATGCTGTCATCATCTTTCCCGCAACTGTAAGTGGGCAGGTTCATGTTCCAGTGGATACTAAAACAGGTATGACAATAGTAAAAAAAAAACACTATTATTTTATTAATTTTGAACGTATATACATTTTTAGATTGAAACAACGTTGTGTTAATTGATTTTTAAATTAACTCTTTAGACTATTAGATACATTGGCATAGGTTCTGCTTGATTGGATATCATTTTTTTTAAATTTTAAGTATCGTATGAAATTTTCACTTAAAATCACAATTATTTAAATTTATAAAAAAAACTATAATTCTTCCAAGATCTTTTTCTAATAAAAATTTTAAACCCATTTTTCAATAAACTTGCTATCGAATGTTTAAAAAAGTATTATATATTTTATAAAATTTGAGTGATTTTCAACACCACAGGTATACAACAAAATATTATTATTTCATCGGCTTTCCTTGCAGATAACGTAACTCCAAAATAAATAATTAAATATCACCTAGTGGGAATTTTAGTGCGAAAATGTCTATGAAAAAAAACTTAAATTTGTATTTAGCACTTATTATTATCCGTATTTTCATGTCCCCATTTGAACACAAACAATAAACGTAATTCCATTTACTATAAGTTGCATAAAATAAATTAAATAAAAGGTTAAACAATAATTAACAATGATTATTAAAAAATGTAGTTTTAAGTCTGCGTCTTTCAGTTTTTAACAGTGCAAATACAAAAATTATATTTTTTGAGTGGCACTCAATTATTGAATTGGACGGTGGGATACAGTTTTTCGTGAAAACACCAGTTAATGGATTGACAAGAGTGTGTTATTAATATTATAGACGAGAAGTCTTGTTCCTCATTGCATATTCAGAAAGGCATTCTTAATGTTATAATATAAATTACATATTATGGTAATACTTGTGTATTTGTAAGGAGTGCGATTACCACACGAGACCGACTACGTCTGTTTTTGTCATGAACAAATTGTGTTTGGCGATACGATACTACTTACTGAATACTTTACACTCCTTTCTCATACCACTTCAAGACTTTATCTTAACAAACATACATAATATGCAACTATATTAAAATAATATGATCTAACCTATATTTAAAATATTATATTGTTTTATAAATTTTCTGCCTACAATTTTTTTCTTTGAGAAATTACATATTTGAACAGTAAATACCTACACTATAAAAAAGCAACAAGAAGAATACTATACCTTGTTTCATTAATATGTTAAACATGAATGTGTATGGTAAATGTTAACCAACTTACCACAAAATTCTGAGATTAGTGATATCATAACAGAATATTTTATTACATTTTTGCGTTGTGACCAATTGCGATCTTTGAAGAGTAATCTCACCTTGAATATGCTGGGCGATTGTGACATTTTCTCTACAAATTCAAGAAACAAAGTATAGACAATTTCTTGTACTACACACATTAATTTTAAATACTGTATGATGTATTATTAAAATATTGATTTGATGGATTGACCACAAATGCAGGTCAGAACTATTACTTTATCAAAAATGCAATAAATTCGACTGTTTATGTATGTTATTTATTAATTTTGTGCCCTAAGACTATTATAAATATAAATCGAAGAAACTAGTAACAAAAAAATATATAATAACCTAAATGAAACAGAGATTAGAAGATCTTCCAAATTCATATTCGCAATCGATATAAAAATGTTTCTGATTGCTCCGATTTAATCGTTTTTAGATAAAATAATATATCGTTGGTTATAAGTAGAATCTGGGCGTTTTATAAAAAAGTCAATAGTAGAAGAAGAATCAAGTTGTTACACCCAATCAATCCTCGTTTTAAATAATTGGAATTACTAAATAAAAAAAAAATACTGGGTCGCAGTCATAAGAAAATCTACAACGTCTTTTTTATATATATCACACACCTACATTAAATTGAGTTGAGCAATTAATCGTGGTCCATGATACACATTTTATATTTACAAAGAGGCGATTCAATTGCCAGATGTGTTAGTAAATAAAGTTTGAGTAGAATAGAACAGTGACATTAAAATATACATAGAGTATCACGCAATGCCATATTGCCAGTACTGGTGTTTAATTGAAGTCAAGTGATTTGACCAGACGTGGTTACTACTGCTTAAGTATGTTTTATAGAAAATATTGCAATCAATAGTTTTATTGATATGAGAAGAGCTCACCTCGTAAACAGGGGTGTTAAAATTGTAGAGGGTACTTAGAATTATTACCCTGGAGCGATTTAGTATTACTTTGTATTATATTATGGCAGATGCCTTCATTACGACGTTTGCAGATCTGCCATCGTTAACTAGAATATCATTCTATGTAATCAAATCACTGTTAACTGTATAATCCATCGGTAGCACTGTAAATGTATATAAATAAAAATAATTGTATGGTAATTATGGATTCTCTTAAACCTAAGATGTTATGTGCTATTTAGCTTTTACTGAACTATATTTGGGATCTTTTGATTCTGATATCTACCATTATCATTCAATTATTTTAATTTGCTTACATTAAGTGTTCTCTCGAAAGATTATATATTATGATCTATATATAATTTATCAGGTATTTTTATTAAAATTCTATGACTGATTATTTATTTATCATAAATTATTTGGAAACATGATTTTTTTCTGTAGAGTAAAGACGATTCTATATAATTTAAATAGTATTTTTTATTTTATTCAGACGTTAGTTAATGTTATAAGCAGGTCCTTAAAAGGAGAGACACTTTGATTTTTTTAAATTACAAAGGTGGAATTATGGAAATATGGCAAAAAAGAAAGAATATAAAACGAAAATGGTTGATACGTTATAATTATTTTTTTTGTAAGAAAGTTCTCCAAAAATGTTTTAAATTGAGAAATCACTTTATACAACACTTTTAAATTAGGATTTTATCTCAGTTTCAAATGAATATGAAAATTCTTTAATTGTGACATGTTTATTTGATGATAATTCAAAGCCGTTCTCATGACTCTATTTAAAGAAGATATCCCTTTTGTATGTGCTTCTGTTATTGTTTAGTGGAAGATTTATCTAAAATGAAAATACAAAGAGCAGGAAAGTTTGGTACCGTTAATTGTTTTAATTGGACTCGGTTTAGGTATTAAGGGATTTTGCGGTGAACAGAGGCTCAACTAGATTCTCTTCGTAACAAGACAGATTTTCTGTTGTGCCACCAGAAAGAAGGCTTCCCTTTATAACTACCTCAATACACTGAGAAACCTTTTCTCTGTTTCCGAGGCTTTGGCCCAATAATGAGCAAGGTGGGCTTTATACTCGTTCATCGGCCCTTGGAATCTTCCTCGTCTTGAAAAGTAATTTATTATTAATTAGTTTAAATATTCATCATCTTGCCACGGTTGATTGAGGTTAAAAAGTGTAAAGGAGAATATAAAGAGGGGTAGTTTTGTTGATGAACCCTCAATGATGGCACTACTAAAGTACTCCATTCCTGATGCATCGACTAACAAAGCTTCAAAACGATTCCATGTCTGCTTGCGAAACGAATTCAAAGTCTATGGGATCAACTCACTTCTTACCAAACTTTATTAAATTACAACATGTTCAAGTTAAGTCGATCGATTTTATATTATAAATTTAATTATATTAATATCAAAGAACAACTATGAACTTATGTTTATAATAAAACTTCAGGGTTTATTTATTTTATTTATATGTGTATTTTGTACAAGTTATCTTTGGGAAAATCAAATTTTGGCGCTTTCGTCGCGAACTACAAAAAGCGCTGTAATTTTTTTTTCAGTAAACAACATAATATTATGATACACTTTATATGTAACTATCTGACCAGGCTTATAATATATTTTACAAACAAATTATTAATATATTTAAAAATCAAAGAAAATTTTACGAATTATGCAAATATTCTGTAGTAAAGAAGTTTATTTGATTTACTTTCAGTATATTATAATTTATAAATTATTCTTTATTATATTTTCAAGTCAGTCTCAGAGGATGATTTCATATTAGTAGTCGAAAATATACTCAGAAATCTAAAAAATAAAATATTGTGGCAGTATGTTATATTCAATAAATTTCTTTGTTTACACTATAAACAGTGGTCAAATAATTTTAAATTTGCACAAAAATTATTAGTTAGTCGAATATAATAAATCATCTTCAATTTTTCATAAAAATAGACTATTAAAAAATTTATACTATTTTGAAAAGGTATTTTTTAAATGATTATTCATTACTTGATTGATAAAATGTGGCTTTTGCTTATTATTTCTTTTTTACTATATAAATTATCAACGAATGAGTAGTACTTTCAACTTAATAATCATTCCCAGTATTCGCCTTATTATCTTATAAATCAGAAAACGTTTGGTAATCGATGAGGATTTTCTTATTTCACAATGTAATTATTCAACCCTTAGTTGTTGACATTATAACACTTTTTGTTTGTACCCCCAAAATTTTCCATTTTATTCACAGTTTTCCTCATCCAATTATCTCTTTTATTCTCCTCTGAATGGGCTGCAACGACTTGGTAACGAATTTGCGCACCTGGATGAACTCTTTTCCATCAATTCTGCCACCTACAGGGCTTGTTTAGGAGCGACCTGATATGCATAGTCACATATAATGGCTTCCTACGCATTATTATTATTTTTTTTAAAAAAAGCTCGTATTAGCGTTTATATGGAAATATATATTGAACGAATGTCGCTCTCTATGTGAAGTTAGTAGAGTGAACGCGGTTGGTTGGTCCGATATGGCGAGGCAAGATAAGTCGTTCTCTCTCACAAAGAACGTTATTCGAGTTAATTAAAGACAAGCGGCTGTGAGCAGGTTTTGTATAAATAAGCGTGGCAAGGCCCAACGGGAATTTATTGCGGGGAACAGACGCTTTGTCACTGAGCTGCCGGAATAATTGCGATATTGGAAGGCTTAGATTATCAATTAATTGCCAGACAGACCCTCTGAAAGAAATTCTCTCTTAATCGCGACAATGCCTTGCTAGGAAGTTTTGCTCTTACATTATATTATATAATACAAGCGGATCTTGCTCTCGCTTATCTCGATTGGACATTTTTCGACATTTACTAATGTACAACTCAATTATCATTAATCATTAAAAGTTAAATATCCAATTTGAGTTTGAGATTTACGTACAAGACCATTTTTATTCCTATTACTAGTATATACTAATAAATCATTTATTTATTACTCTATATACATACATACCTATTTATTTACGCCCCGAAGAGCTTTTTTCAAGGGATTTTTTTAGACACAACAAAGTGTTAATTGTCTGTCGAAGATCTTAACTAATACTACATAGGACTTAATAATAACCTCAGTATTTACCTTAAAATCTAGAAATCAGAGTAAACCTGGATAAAGACGATTTATCACGATTTTATTGATATTATTCCCGATCTCCCAGTTGTAATAACCGATCAAATCAATTTAAAAAAATAACTCATGTTCACAGTATTTGTAAACTTATATTGCCTAATACATATAAATTGATGAATTTGATCTATTTTGAGATATTTTTAGTATTAAAAAACGTGACCCTCTTTTTTTAAAATAAATAATATTTTCAATAACTATACATTTGATTGTAAATAAGATATAATATTTATACTTTTCTGTATACAATTGTGTTTTGTAAGAATTGTAATGCATTCTAATACATAATATATTTTTAATAACAATTATTCTATAGCACATCTATATGATGAAATATCATCAAAAATCAGTTAATTTAATATTAATAACTAATACCACTCCGTATTTCATCTTTCGTTCTATATTTCTATATTTAATTTGAATTTAACATTGTTCATATAATACAAAACATCCTATGAATTAGACTTAGGTGTACAGAGTATACAAATCTTTTTACCTATAAATAACATGAGAATAATATTTTTATGTGACATTAGACATAATATTAAATAATAAATTTATGGGGGAAAAACCATTTACAGATTTTAAGAATAATAAACAATATCAAGAATAGACCATACATTAACAAAAACAATTACAAAGTATTATCTTTCATTTTGAATCGCCCCCATAGAAAACACGATTCCCATAAAATTTCCCACTCACGGTCAAATTTCAAAATGATGATGCATGTAATAATAATTAATTAACGTAACGGTCAGTCCTTTATAGCTGTTAAGGCTCCTTTCATTAAGAGTGTAAGTGGTGAAGTTCAAATTTCGTGTGTTGTAGGTGGTTTTAGTTGGTCAGTCATCCCCTCGTAATAGAATTTGAACCTCTACATTCTCAAACAATCTCACCCCTGGGAACAATAATTCTGTAACGGTCAAGACTGAAACACCACTTACAGATTATTTTCCGGTCGCTGATGATCTTCGTTTGAATCTCAACTAAACCCGACTACACTAATTTCAAAAGGTGTAAGGTTACGATTTAATACCCTCATTATAACAATCACTTCTAACTTTATACATCAAATTAATTACTAACTCTTTTTTGGATTCGAAATAAAAAATCCTTGATATGAAATAGTGAATTTTGAATATTATTTATATACGTGGAGCTTGGGATCAATATTAGCCTATTCCACTTAACCGTCAAATAGATTTATGATCTTTTTGCAACTGATATATAGAGTGACTATAAACTATTTTAAAAGATTATTATGTTATTAATGTTAAATTTTCTTTTCATTTTGCTATTAAAAAAAAAATAAAACGTAGTTTTTGTTATTTTGATTGACAGAAATGTTAAAAAAATAGAGTGGTTGGGTGCGGCGTAAAAATCCCTACATAAGAGTTTTTTGTAGTATCTAGTAGATGGTTAAAAAATATATAATTATTATACTGGGTACAAGGAATACAATATAATAATCAACTAATAACTGTTATAATTTGTCATTTTGTAGTGAAATCATCACCGATAAAATAAAAAGTGTCCTATTCCGAAATATTTTAGTATCAAACATGCTCTATTCCAAATCCCGTCAATGAAATCGTGAGTTTTATATTGTTTGTATTTTTGGCAATACATTTTTTTATTTTATTTAACCGTTTTTTTTTAAATTTTATTTTCATACATATTATTATTATTTCAAAAATTCGGCCATTATTGTTTTATTAATCTTTTACTTTCAAAATCAACCTGTTCCAAATAGATTAATTTTCAAAACTAGTTAATTCCACTAGAATATTTTGCCAAATATCTCAGTTCAGCAAAAAGTGGAATAAGTCTATTCCTACTATATGAATTATATATTGCGGCTTTTTTGAGAATGATTTTACAAATTTTTGTTTTTAACGTGTTAATTTATTGTCTGTCGGTGATCTTTAATTATTAATAGTTACACAGGTCACCGAAAATATTAATCGTCTTAGTATTTATTTACCTTAGAATACAGTAAATCAGAGCAAACCTAGATCAAGGCAATCGATCGAAATTTTATTAATATTATACCTGATCTCCAAGTCTTAATAACTAAACATTTATTTTCTACTCTAACGATTTTTAAACCCATGACCTCAGTGTTTGTAGTCAAGCCCTTGAGCTATTAAACTGGTTAATATAAAATTTTATTAAAAAAATACATTTATTGTAACACAAAATATTCCTAAAATAAGTCCTGCTAAAATCCTACTAAAAATGAAATATATCTTGATTTTTTTTCAAATAATAGATCACAAATTAAATATTCAAATTGATTTGATAAAAATACTAATAACAAAATGGAAGGATTAAATTTGAAAAGCTACTTGTACTAGGGTGTAATTTGTATAATAATAATAATTTCTCATGATTTGTTTAATTAATACTTATAATGGAGAGTGTTTGAATGAATTCGATGGTTGAGGGTGGAGTGGTGGTTTTAAGATGAAGATGGGGGCGGCAATATAAGCTGAAAAGTCAGAAACGAGCTTCGGGGAACTTAGTCGAATTTATCTAAAAGCCAAGCTAATTTCACGAGACGCCGTGATTATCCCTCCGATCCAGAATTTTAATTAAAAATTAAACGCGCCACCTACTTTCAACCTTTCTCAGCTTAAGGAAGAATAAAAACAGTAAAGGATCACTTTTCATACTGAGGTGACGCTCAATTAATCTTTACAATGATGCTCGATTTGAGTAAACCTGTCTAAAATACTCATAATGGGATATATTTTAAGTATAAAAAATAAAAATGCGAAGACAATTGGTTTTTCCTCGTACAAATATATGGACTTTATTGATTATTATTATGTAATATTTTTTGTACTTTAATTACATACACAATATAATAAATCTAAAAAAAAATACATACATGGATACAAAGAAAAAAAAAGTTAAAGGGAGTCGGGTGTTTTTAATAAATTTAAAAATAATCATTCACTAACAATTCGATCAGTCAGTATCCCATAAAAGGTATTTACGAAAATTCTGTTTTTGAGTTAAATATGTTGTTTTTTTTCGCCATCATCGATATTTTATTAAATGTCGTATAAATATGTATTTAATTGTATTACTGATACCTTTGAGGTGATCATAATTAAGAATTAAAAAATATAAATACATAATGTTTATTGTTGTATATATGTGAAAAGTCATTTAATTTGCTTTAAAACCCAAAAAATGTTAAATAAATTTAATTATTTAACAGTTAACAACATAATAATGACATCTTCCCATTGATATATATGGTATTTACATAAGAATAAACAAATAATTATAACGAATTATAATTGAAGGG
>JAGTTH010006134.1:0-36393 GCA_022606485.1 Agraylea sexmaculata | reverse complement strand
ATATAAATAAATATATATATATATATATATTTATATATTAAATAAAAAAAAATATGTCTATCTATTTATTTTAAGAATTTTTTTTTTTGAATTGGAATTTAACAATTAAAAATTCATAATTATTGGGAGTTTTACTAGTTGCATACAATTAATATAACAATTGATAAGAAAAATTATATGGATATTTAGAAAAAAGGGACAAGATAAGTAAGGAATTTATTTAACCGCTCCAACAGGATTTTGGAAGATGATTTATTTTTTGATGATCTTTAAAATTTATTGTCATTCTGTAATAATCGATCAAATTATTATAATTTTTTTTTTAATCTGAACGGGATTTAAACCCACATTAATGACATTTTTAACCTTAATTATTAATAAAAAATAAAGTTCATCCCAAAAAACTTTTAATATTTTTATCACCGTGTTAATATTTTTTTAATTTAATAAAATGTTGTCGAAAAATAAATCATAAGTCGTCAAATTTTAACCCAGAACGACAAATAAGATATTTAATTACAATTTTAAATTCATATACCCTTATTTAAAACTATTGTTGTACGTGTTGGCTTCTCGGTGAAATTCCATATAAAATATATTTTTTAATTGAAAAAAATGTTGCCAAATTAATCATATGTCGTTAACCATTAACCCACAAACCCAAAATGATAAATTAGATGTTTAATTGCCATTTAAATTCATATAACTCTATTTTAAACTATTAAATAGTTGAACGTGTTGACTTTTGCGTGGAATTCCAAATAAGAGATATTTTTAATTACTTTTAAAAAATATCTCTAATGAATTGTTATTACAAAATCAATAGAAGACGTTCAAGCCTAAGAGGCTTAAATATATACATTTTAATATAAATGGTTGTTTATTCACGTATTGAGGACATCTTTTGGGATACGAGCGTGACCTGTAGGGTCGTTCTGCGTGGATAAGGCACTTCTGGCCCATGTTATGTCTTTGTGGATGTTAAAAAGGGGCCAATTATTTGGTAATCCGCTTGAAGCTGACTCCATTGAGGATGATAATGATCTCTTGTAACCACTCGACCAATTTTTCAAACACCCTAATTTGGAATAGCGCCTCGTCACCTCGATAAACACTACTTTACTCTTATTTCTAATCGACCAAAACTCAACACGCGACCATATGTCTTTCACAGATAAACACGTTTTTTTTAGTCTTTAGACTAGGGATTCTATTGAGTAATTAGTCATTTTGACACCCACTCTTCTCGCATGAACATTTACCTGTTCATCATGATCGAATTAATAATATTATATTAATGAGTTAAGAGCGAATTCGCGTTAAGCGGTCAGTAGACGGAGTCACGCTTTTAACGACTTAATTACCTGATAATATTTTACCAATAAAAATCAGACACGTCGTAAACAACATCGGGGTGGCTCATTTAACGACTATTCACTGTACAAAAAAATTAGTAAGCATGGAATTTTAGCGTAGTAGGTAGACTGAAATTATTTGAAACGGGTGGATGCGGTTTTTTATCCTTAGGACTTATTTGCTTAACTCTTATTTGCTTTTATGTATTAATTGATAATTGATAATAAAAAAGATACATATTTAGAATTATCATTATCATGATTTTAAGAATTTATTGATGTAAAAGCATTTTTTACAGCTCTTCGTGTCGTATTCGTATTTATATTACAAAATTCTAATTAATTTAACTTATGTACAGGAAAAAGGCATTGCAGGAATAAGGCATTACTATAAAACACTGTGATTTTTATAAACAATAATTTAAAAAAAATATATTATTTAAAACTTCAATTAAGGATCAAAAATTTTTTTTTTTTGAGAATAATTCAAAATTTATGTAGTATTTAAACAGGTAAAATGTAATCAAATTATACAAATTATAATTAAAACCAAATAACAACATATCGTTTGATTCCTTTGTTTGTAGAGCAAATATCAAAGTCTAGACCTAATGAGGGGCGAGATTTCCTACTAACTAATGGCCGTGATTGATCACACTGCAAAATTACTATATTATCAATTTCATTATTAAAGTTTGACATTTTATCTACAAATATAAGAAACAAAATAATATTAAAAGCGTCTTTAAGTACCTACATACATACTTATTATTATAATCTAGATAAATAATATTAATATAAAAAATGTTATTTAAACTAAAGATACTAGGGGTATTTCATCTATTGTTTAAAACAAATAATATATGTGCTTACATAAATAATTCTTTTATATTCAGTAATGAGTAAAGAGGTATTTTTTCCCAAGTCTTAATATATTTATACTAAAAAAATAAAATTAAATTATATTGTTATTATTGGGAAATACGATTATCCTAAATGGCTTCTGTCAGAGTATCTGAAATTATACGATATCAAATCGAATGGTTCAAGTCGACGCGCTCACACCTAGATGATAATATATTTTATGTCATTCTAAATCCAATAGATAAGACACCTCGTAATTCTAAGAAGAAATTAAAACAAACAAGAATAACTCCGTCGATAGATGTGCGATTTTCTAGGTTGTAAAATTTCAATACTAAAACATCTCAGATAAGAAGCGCTCGAATTTGTTGAATAAATTATATATGCAGATTAATTGACGTGCGATTCCAAAAATTAATAAACAATATTATAGTATCGTTTAGATTGGGTCTTTTGTTTTATTTTTTGTATACCGTGATGGTGTATAAAATGGATAGAAGTGCAATAAAGTGATTACAAGTAAGATTGTGGATGGATTTTAATTGGGAGGGAATGGTCAACCATTATTTAATTTACGACAACCATAAAGGGCGGGCGGCGGTAACAAGCCTTCTTCTTTCACTCTTTTTGTATTTTACAACCCGATGGCTTCTCGCCCCCGGCGCTATATTTTAATATTAAAAGGAAAGATCGTCTTCCGGCATTGTAGATTATTATTTTATTGGACAATTGACACCGTGACGCTAATCTACAACGATAAACACGTCTGTGAGAAGAGAACATTTTCCTTCACTAGGTTTTTCCCAAAACATTTAAATATTATGAGTTAGGAATCAATAGGCATCAGAATATACTACTTAACCACAAATCCATACCAATAAAATTCAAATTGTCCAAAACAAGTGTCTTAAGATGGCCTTAGATCTTGAACCTGGCACATTTCTTAAAGAAGTCCACGAGGACATTAAGTTAAAAATGATCAAAGCAAATATCGCAGATTTGAGTACAAAACATTACACTAAAATGACTAACTTCCCGACTAACCCAATCATAAGACATGTAAATAAAACCAAATATGTCTCGAGGAAACGTAAGTTCATTTTACCAATGGACTTCCAAAACTGATATTATATTTTAAAAATAAAATAAAATTTCCAATAATCCACTCAACTCAAATTTGGTTTTACCCAAACAAATTGTTATTTAGTTTTTAAGCATTATATTTTGTAACTGTTTTGTTAATATTGCTTTTATCATTGTTATTATTTATTAATCTTCAAATCGTGTTAGTTATAGGTAAAAAGATGTAAACACTCTGTACACCTAAGTCTATTTCCAAAGATGTATTGTTCTATCAATCAATGTAAATACTTATGCATAATAAAGAAATTGTAATAATAAATACTACTTAACCGAGATAATACATTAATTCATTAACCGAGATAATACAAAACAGAATACATATATTCGAGAGAGACTAAAAATATATTTTTTTTCATCATAAAGACGCTAATATTTAAGATATTACTTCGTGTATTCCTTAAATAAAAATTACAATAGATAAAGTTCATAAAATATAACGTGTGATTAAAATAAATCATTAAATCACAGATTCTCTGTAATAAAAGACTACATGCGGCTGCAAGCATTACACAAATATAATTTTGCTTGTGTATTATTTGGGAGTACCTCGTAAACAGCGTGTATCTCACCTCACACACATAGACACACAGCATCATACACATGTATTAGCGTCAGCCTCACTTGTGTAGCAAGATAATTAAAAAAGAATCATTGAAACCTATTTTTATATAGTATTTATTAATTCAAATAAATGATTTAATGCAAAAAAGGTATGAAAATATTAAAATTGAAATATTTATACGTGGGGTATTTGCGGACCCCGCTCAGGCCTGTGTGTGTTAAAAAAATGATTTTATATGCATTTTTAAATTTGGTTTTACTGCTGTGAATTTAACCTATTGGCAATTGTAGACCTTTAACAAATATATTCTATGTTATCGGTTAAATAAATATTATAAATGCACACATTTTTGTATCAAGATACACAATGATATTTTTAGTATCAAAAAAATCAACTTAACTTTGGTTTAACTCGAAGTTACATATGTATGAGTAGAACCAATCTATTTCTGGATAATCATACTAAGTAAACACCTTATGTAAAATCCAAATCAGACCTAACCTGGATCGATCCGTAATAAAAAGGACTAGTATAAAAAATAAATTAAATTAATATCTTTGAAATATCCATCCAGTATTCGGCCACATTAAACTATCTAATTTCACTTTGAATATAAAAAAAAGTATAAATATCATGAATACCCATTAATTACAATAGAATATTAGAATTAACCAATTAAATAAAAATAAAGCCAGCGGATTTTTTACTGTCCCATGGCACTTCACTGCACCCACTTGGAATAGATCTGGTAATAAATTATATAAATGGCAATAGTTTATGGTTAATAATGGCTTATTTGTATAGTTTGAATAATCTTTTATTTTGGAGAAGATTATTGACAAAACATTTCTTATTTATTTTTTGAAATAAAATTAAACATTAAATGGATTACTTGGGTTGCAAAAAATAGAAAAAATCTTTTTATATTTCCTTGTTCACAACAGATGAATGTAGACACACTTTTATTCCATTCTTTATGTTAAATTTAAGTGAAAACATGAAGTTGCCAATACTATTGGATACTATTTTAAATATTGGATTTCTTCTCCAGATTGATAGAATTACCGAGTTACACGTGAGATCTTGTTGGTTCTCTAGTCACCATAAATAATTGGAATGCTAATTCGTGGTGTTTTATCAAGCAATGATAGAAACTCATATGATACGAAGATCTCAATTATCGTGACAAATGGTATATTTATTCATTCAAGCAGTCGCCTTGAGATAAGAATCGGTTTGGTAGGCGGAGTCGACCCGTTTGATTAGAACCCATCCAAAACCAGGCTTCTGATCCTCTTCGTCTTCTTCTTCTTCATTATTTGGAATCAGGCTTCTGATGCCAATAAACAAATAAAGCGGGCAACAAACTCGCGTGTCCGTCGAACATAACCGACAAATTGATTCGACGCGTCTCGAAAGTGTCGGTTTAACGAGCGTTCGACTCGTAAATAAAAAACCCTCGAGATGTGAATTAAAAAATTACAAGTCTCTTAAATACTATACCAAATTATGTTTTTACATTGTTATGCTAGTATTTGTACAATTCGCAGATTATTTTGTGAAGTTCATTCTTTTATTTATATTGACACCGTGAAAGACACCTCCTTCGTACACACCGGTTATGGTAAGCAAAAAATCCACAATATCGATGAAAATATTTATAATATTTTAACTGATATCTCGAATTCCTTTATAAGTGTAATATTTTCATAACAGGTGAAGATCTTTTATTATATTTCATTAAAAATACATTATATATATATGTTTGGTAGCATATTTTTAATCATTTCACAAACCGAGCTTAACTAAGGTTATAGTTGATAATTAATTAAGGTGAAGAAAGTAAGATAGGCCTTAGTAAATACTTTTACGGATATATTCGAGTATTGATATAGATTTTAAGTGGGTAAGTATATTTTTTATTCATTATCTCATGAATTTAAAAATAAGAAATGAAAGTCACACAAAGAAATCTATGGAATTAGACAATATATTGATTTTCTGTAAATATTTGATTAAAATAAAAAAAACACATTTTAAAGAATATAAAAAATATATAAAAACTTATAGAATATAATAAATTTTTACCTAATACATTAATAAATATGTATCATAGGTAAGACAAGATATTTAGCATTACTATTTGGGAAATTTCAAGGATATTTTTTGGATAATGCAATTTTTTAATTATAAGTCGGTTCTTGCCTGCAATTGATATTTTTTTTTATCAGTATTAAATTGAGTGTGGTCGTTCGATGCGTATGCGTGTACACAAATACTCTACACAAGCTCTAGTCTATTCGTACACAGACGACTCAATAATACATACTTATATTGAATACGGATCAAACTCTTTTATCGTTGAATAGAAATAATTTTCGACGAATTATATTAGACTTCGGTACGACTGAATGTTTTTTATTAGCACATATTGGAATGGGGCGTCACTAGCAACCGTTTATTTCGAAGAGGTTTCATCTCACCTTCTTTCCATTCTCTTCCAACACCGAATAAAATACAAATTGAGTTATACATATAAATAAAACAGATGCCGTAAAACGAGATTTATTGTCTACAAACAAACTCGAACATATCTCAGAGCTGAAGTGTCTCATGTACGATAACAATCAAAGCAGTGAATTTTACTCACAGTTATTATTATATTTCCTTGAGCTTTTATCCATAATGATATTCCGTTACTAGGATTTGTAATTAACATGTCAGTGAGAAGAATCGTAAAGTGTTTGAATGCTTTCATCATTATTTTGCAGTAGCACGTGTCTAGATAATATTTTGCTAATCAAAGATTTTATGAGCAATAATCACTGCTGATACTATTCTTGATTTATCACGTCATATAAAATTATAAATATTAAAATATAGTTTATCTTTTATAAATACGAGTCTCTAACTGTGGTCTCTCAATAAAATGCATACAAAGAATTGCATCATAATATAATTTAAAAAAAAACTTTTACTTCTCTTCAACTGAAATAATCGATAATTGATTAAGGGCAATTCACCATTTTTCTTTGCAGCTTTTTTCAATAAAACCTATATAGAAGTATCGATTGGTATTTCATTTATGATAAATTGACTTCTTATATTTATTTTTTAAATATTAAATTAATCTAAAAAAAAAAGTTATTTAATTAAAAAAAACAGGTTATCAATTGCTAACAATTGTAGAACACGGCGGGTTATATTTTTATTATTATTTGATGTATGATAAGTAGAGCTCGCAAAAAATTTGCACTTATTTTTATGAAAATTTCCTGTAAAAAAGTGCCAAAATAGCTCTTAAAATAAAAAAAAACAATGTTAAGTGGCACTTATATATCACTTTTGTGAAAAATTATATGTTAAAATAGTATAATTTAACCACATATAAATTGATTTCGTTATTCAACTACAATATATATTTCATTAAATAGGGTCTAAATCTAATTGAAAAAAGCTTAAATGGGGCTTATTAAAAAAATGTTAAAATGAGATTTTTGCAAAAAATTACGAAAAGTAGCTTTTATTCCTAAATCGGCAAAAATTTGCATTAAAAGGTAGCAAAGTACATATAAGTGATTGCTTCCTACATCTTAATTTTTGTTTTTAAAAACCTTAGCATCCTACACCTTAATTCTTTTACTTTGTGTTATGATATTTGTACTTTATGTTCTAATATTTTTATTTTTTATTTTTGTTATGTCAAAAAAAAACCTCTTACGAGCGTTTATTTGTAAATAAATACATAAATAAAATGGCATTTGGCGGATAAGTGATAAGTGAAGATGTTTGTTTTGTGTAAATATCAGAGAGTTGAAATAAATTAATACATATATATATATATATATATATATATATATATATATATATATATATATATATATGTATATATATCGATATATAGAAAATCGTTGCACAGCTCGAATACTTCAACGCACTTCATTGATGTCTGATATATAACCCTACATTTCTCATGATTTAAAAAGTGAAATTTAAAATATCAAAAATAAAAATAAATCACTCTACCCTTTTTATGATTTTTTATAAAGTTGGGTTTCAATGACTATTTTGATGCAAATTAGATGAGTAGTTTTCAATACAAATTATTAATGATTCATTGGTAGAATCATGTTTATCGCACTATACCAAGCTTGGTATATTAATATCCAACAAAGAGCTAAATGTTAACCGTAAGATCTTGGTTATTTAATATTAGTTGGGTCCAGAAGCATCACAAATAAAGGTTGTGTCAGTCTTGTGCGCTCCTCATTCACAGGCACTTGATTAAAATGTCTGAACGGTCAACTGGCAAATTTTACACACAAACACAACTGACATACATTTACAGTAAATAATGTCACAGAGATGTACAGCCTTGCGTGGGCGGAATACAGCCTTCCTAACACCTTCGGGATCTCAATCAACAATCACCAAACACATTTAATTCAACTCAAAACCAAACATCAAATTATGTAGACGAAAGAGAAGCCGATTGATGGATAACCATACAGTGGAATTGTAGTTAAAAATTAAATTATTTATCAATATTAATATAACTATTTTTGGCATTGTACATGGATCAATGCATTGGGTATTCACTTCTAAAGATTATTTGAAATTAACACACTTTAAATAATAATAATTTTTTAAATAGGCTACGACGACTTGGTGAACTCTTTTCCACCAATTCTGCCACCTTCAGGGCATGTTTAGGAGCGATCTTATATTGTAACATATAAATGATTGTTTCCTACGCCTTACTTTATTTTAATTTAATCTTATTGTATACACACGCTATTTATAAATACTTTTTCTTATAATACTATAAATTTGTTTTTGTTTTAAACCTTTTATTAATATTGTTATTTTTGTGTTGTCAGTAAAAAAAATCTCTTATGAGTGGTGATAACACGTTTTGAGCATTATTTTACTTCTGTCTTTTACCCATTCAATAACTTCTTTTCTTAATATAAGCTTAAAAATATGCTTAAATAAAATCTTGTTATATTTATAAAGAAATTATCTCAAAAAGTAATTGTTCGATTGCTCAAAATTATACAACAATGCGAGGCTTACATTTTTTTATTATATATACTGCTCTTTTATTTGGTAATTTGTAAAATAAAATAAAATTATATGCCCAAATCTTCGGGATTCAATCACACTCGTGTATAATAAGTGTAGATGATAATAATACCAAGTCATGTTTTGGTTAAATATAATTTAATTCAAATTAAATAATAAGCCAATATTATAAACGTGATTGCAGAGTTCATTCATTCATTGGAATAAACCATGTTTTAATTTTATATGGAAACTTCATCCCTTAATATTATTTATATATTAACCCATGGAATTAATATTGATTGGTTGACAAGATTTTTTTACCAGGTATATTAGAAACAATTAAATTGAGTAAGGTGGGTGTTTAGGGTGTTAAATACAACGTCAGGGTTGGTTACAAATGAAGTTGTAAATATAAGAAGGCGTTCATCGGTGGCTGGGTGGGTCCGCTTCTAGCCTCGGGCAAGTCACTTGTTCTTGCACAACTCTTATATTATATTGTATACATCCGTACTCAGTATTTATACACAACTTTCGAGCTTTTAATTTAATTCAGCACATAAATGTGAAAGATGAGACTGCTTCCCCGCCTCGATCGATAAACTTTGACGAGCTTTCCATTTGCATTCACTCTGTGCCTTCGTTGCCTCGGGCCATATTAACGTGATTTTATTTTTTGTCCTACAAAAGGGCATTCATTCATTGATCACTATACTTGATAAAAATATTTAATTAAATAGGCCTTTATATATGTATTTTAATTAATTTCAAAGAGTGTCTGGGAGAGAAGAAATAATGAGTGATAATTAAAACGGTCCGAGAGTAGGGTAAAAAATTATTGTTTAGTGATGAATTAGTGGTCAATTGTCATCACAATTATTTTATCAATTTTCTAATAAATAATGGATACATAAACCTGAAATTCTAAATAGAATAAATAATACCTGCTCAAATTAAAAATAATGCATAATTAATCCCAAATGTTTAATTCGAACCATTATTTTTTTATTGACGAAAAAAACATTTTTTTTGTTTTTGATCTCTAAGATCATTATTTTTGTTTTAATATTTAGATTAAACTGTCCCCATGGATTAATATTAAATATTATTTCATGAAATATTTGCATTTTATTTTTTTCTCAAAGCTTTAATGTTTAAGTAAAATCAGCATGTTTGATTAAAGAGGTTTAATAAAAGTTATCGCTTATTAATATATTATGTATAATAAAATATTATTATTGCAATGTTTATTATGTAAGTGGTTTTTAAATTTTATCATAAATTAGGTTATGACTTATTAATTATTTTTATAACAAATTGATTGTTCTCCATATTAAAATAAGTAAAAAACTTCTATAAACTAAATATTGTAAAATCTAATCATCACGTATGAAAAAATTGTATATAAATTATATTTTATAAAGAAATTGTATAATAAAATTATTGCAATTATGTACAATCTGCAAACCTAGTGATAGAACAGAAGCCGATCAACTCAAATTCAAATTTTTGTTTTATTAAAAATAATTATTATGTATATATATTAAAGATTTTCCAAGCAATTAACATTTATCTAAATTATTCCTGGGTTTATTATTTGTAGGGCTGATTAAATTTAACGTTATCTGTCTGTCGTATATGGATGAATCGATTCTTTGGCCCGAGTTATCTCTTCTAATTTAGACATCAACCCGTGGAAGAATTGATTGTTTTTATCCCTGAAAATAGAAATACAAGAATACATTTACCATTCGATCGAAATGGGTACGTGTTGAATTTATCACCAAGTCTCATTCGCCTTGCATACTAATGAACGAGGGACGCGAACCATTCATTCTATTCCCAGGTGGACTTAATTAAACCTAAGACTTTCTATATTACTAATTATTAATAGATTCAATTCAAATATATCGACAAAATCGATACATGGTGTATTTTCTATAAAATGGAATCAATTTGTGACGCGTTCACAAAAGACAGGCTCAACTTTGATGTTAAGAAAGCACGCCTTTAAAATCCATACATTTTAACCTATTCAATTTATTTATATACTTATGATATTTACAGCGCCTTTTTACTATAACAAGGATGAAACTATTGAGGGTTCATCGGCAAATTAATTTGGGGTTTTCGGCTACAAAAAGGTAACAAGATGTCGGTGTCAAAAAGGCAATGAGGATTCTACTAGTTATAGAAAAGGTCATTAATCAATTTAAGCAACCACTTATCTATTTGACGCCTGTATAACTTTTCTGTCGAGTCATAAGCCCCCCGTTAAAATATAACATCGACCTTTTTTTATTACAATACAAATTATATTTTATAAAATCGTTAATCCTTGTTGCTTGGTTTATTGACTCTTGGAGAGGTTTAATATTTTTATAATGAGGATGCGCTCAATGTTGAGTACTTTAGTACAAAGCTCGTATATTAAGTTATAAATATTATTATGTAGTATATTGCACCATTTATATTTTTATATGTAGTAATAATACGAATTGTTGGATGATACGATTATTAGCAGTATTTCAGTTGAACTTCATATTAGTTAATAACCTCAATTATAATTTATAAGACTCATGGCTACAATATCGTGGTCAATGAAATCTACTGAAGTTTATTTTACCACTTTCCTTTGTTTTTAGATAAATACTCAAGTTATTAGTTCTGGTGATTTTTAGTTATTATATTTAATCATTTAATTAATCTCTATCAAATTTAATTCATACAAATCTGCTAAATGGCATCTAATAAAAAGTTCTCGAGAGGTATATATACTTACTAATATTAATTTATAGGATTTTCATTCTTTTTTTTTTAAGTTTTAAGATGTTTCTAAATCTAGACATAATTTTTTAATATCCCAATAAATTGAATTCAAATAAAATCAACGAATCTGAGCAATAACTCAAATGTCACTTTAATTTGCAAAGATTTTAGGATATTCTTGTTTATTAAAATAATAACTGAGGGGTTTAGTGAAATAACAATTTCGTAAATAAACTAAAAAATAATTAACCGATTACGGGAATTAACCTGTTACAAAAAAATCATGATATAAAAGATTTTTTACTCGATTATCTCGAATCTGAGAAAACTGCGTGACCTTTTTTTATATATACATTTTGCTTTATTATTCGGTAAATGTACTATTCTTAAATCTTATAACATAATAATATTAATTAAATAAAAATACTTTTGTTGAATAATATTTGATAAGTGTAGATGTATATCAAATAGTGTTTTGTTTAGATATCAGAGTTGAAATAAAATAATACAGAAAATCGTTACAGAGCTCGACTACGTCAAAACACTTCATCACACCCACTTGGACTAGGTCTGGTAATACTATGTATGTATTGAATTTTTCGGAGACCGATTATAAAACAAAACTTTTATAATAAAAAATCACCACTTTCATCGAGATGAACTCATTATTTGTACAGCAGTGTATTGTTTTGATAAAATTGATATCGTATTGTATATAATATGAATACAAATGCCACTATCAATTTTATCGGCACCTACTCAGGACATTCAGTCGGACAAAAGATGTTTCCAAATTGGCATATCGAAGCCTTAAAACGCCAATTTGTTAAGGATAATATCGAAAATAGATACGATCTGTCCATATTCATCTGATGGCCGCACAAGTCGATCGTCAGACTTGGGAGGCCTGGATCGTTTATATCCAATATGATCAAATATTATAAAGGTGAGTCTATATAATAATCGAAATATTGTCGCATCGTAAGGTGCAACTTTACGACATCCTCCATATCTTGTTACGACCTCAAGTACTTTAGCCATATTCGATTCTCGGCGCGCGTTTTTCATATGCTCGTATTTGGCCGCAATCACATTTATGAACATTTTACTCTTCTTTTATCATTTTAACTACACACTTTGCCATCTTGGATACACCGGTTCTCGTGGGATATTAAGTGTCATCGGGTGTAAGTTGCATTCATATTAGCACAATATACGTGTTATCTACTACATATTTTTAGATTAAAAAATTTTAGACACAATCGAAGACAAATTAATATACCACAAACGGTTTTTATTGGTGATAAACACAATATTAAATTACATTTTTTTCATCCAACCAATCGTGGTCTTTGCTAGAGAAACTGATCCTTGAGCTTTTTTTATTTTATAATATTTAAATATTGGATCTACGAACATAAAAAACAATGAGTAATACATATAAAATACGCAAAAGTACTCTTAATCCTGAGATATATTTTTAACATAATAAAAAAATACAGGTTAAAATCTTGCACAACCAAGTTGGTGTTTAAAGTTGATTCATTTTAATAATATAATAAAAATTGACTTTGAAATATTCGACTTTGGAATCGTTGATAATAAGAGGACATGCTTTTTATAACATTGATTGCAAGATTTTATAGCCAATTGCTTATTTTATTTAATATTAAATATGAATAATATAGCCAGTTAGACACACAAGTTTATTATAATTTAAAGTAGTTATTGATTGAAAAAATATTCACTATTGAATAACAAGTAAAATATTTATTTAATTGTTTATCAAATCACTTCATGGATTCTTGAATATTTTACATTAAAACCGATGGAATAAACACAATATTAAATTACATTTTTGCAATCCAACCAATCATGATCGTTGGAAAACCAACTGATCTTTGAGCTTTTAATATTTTATTTAAATATTGGCTCTACGAATATAAGAAACAATGAGTAATATAAAATACGTAAAGATATTCTCAATCTTGAGATATTAAATTTAAAATAATTCTAAAAAAAATCACATGTTCAAATCTTACACAACCAAATAAGAGTTTTTAGTTGATTCATTTTCATAATATAAAAAAATGCATGATTTAGACTTTAAATTGAATACGAATTGTTTAACATTTTTTTAACATTCACTGCAAGATTCAATTGCTAATTGCTTAATTTATTAAAAATAATATATATGAAAATATAGCCAGATAGACACATTACACTAAATTTAACGTTATTATAATTGAAAGTAGTTATTGTTGGAAAAAATATTCACTATAATATTTATTTAATTGTTTATCAAATCACATCATGGATTCTTGAATATTTTTCATTACAATCGATGGAAACAATTATCTTAATGTCAATTAAAAAAATCAATAACATTTCAAACGAATAAGTTACCCGATACATTTTTTCTGTATTCGCGGCTTAATATCGAATATATGTTTATTATATTATTAAATTTTACGCCACATTCTGTAATTTATACGTAATTAATAAGCTCAGCTGGCATTCTTTTAAATAAATGTCCAGTTAATTACATATTAATCAGTCAGTGAATGATTGAATGCGGAATGTCGAATTAGCAATTCTCGCAGTAATACTGTAAACGAGATCTCGTGACCCGAAATTCGCGGAGCGCGGTTATGAGATGTTTTGCGAGTTAAGGCCTTAAAATAATATAAATATATAGTTGGTTTAACAGGTATTGATAAGAGAGTATGGTTAGTATTGGATTGAGCCATCACAAACACCATGGATGATTCCCCGTGGTCACTTTACGCGATGTTGTCTTCAGATACAGCCTACATATTGACAATTCCGGCCAAAAGCTCTGATAGTAAACACCTTATTTATGGACTTGACCGGCCACAACCACCACACCATATTATAACCATCACCCGAAAACAAGCAACTTCAAAATTAATACAATATATTAAATTATATTTTAATATTATTATTAAACAATTTCTTTATTAAATATAAATTGCGTACAATGTTTTGATACATTATGATTGGTTGTTACAATGTTAAGTTTATAGACTTAGTCTTTTACTTATTTTAATACGGAGTATAATCAATTGATATTTAAAATAATTAATAAGTCATAACATAATTTATGGGAAAAGATACAAAAACCCACTTGTAGATCTACTAAAATATATATAAATATTATACATAATAAATAATACATAAACTTAGAATTACAAAAACATATACTAAATACTATATGAATAAAACAAAAATATTGTGAAACACGAATATAGTAAAATCATTAATGACAGACAAAATCAGATGTGTTTGTGAAAAAAGATATGTTAAAGAATTTTTAAGGAATGCTCTCAACATTTCAGTGGTAATTTAAAATTTCGCTTATTTGAAACATATTTGATTTTGTTAACATTTTGTATTAAAGAGTTAGTGGAGAAGTTAACCATTTTGTTATAGTGTTTATTGCTTAAGTCAGTGATAAACTCCTCTACTGTTTTCATTTTGATACTCTCATGAATTTCTCTAAGGTACGTTCCAGGACCCAAGTTTAATATCATTTTAAGGCACTTGTTTTTATATTTTAATATAAACATGCTTCAAAGATATAAACATTAGATACTGCACTTGCTTGCACTCTTCTCTCCTATTCGATAAAGGCATTAGTGTGTCTCCTTCACTCAACACATTTCTAGTGACTCCTGAGAGTGGCTGTGACAATTATTTGGTGATTAGACACATAACACATGCTATAGACACTACTGAGTATTTCACAGAAACAGCTGATTCGAAGGTCGTAGCCCAAACTCGATTTCAAAAGCACTAATATAGTTTTTCACTTATTTTTGCGATACCCCACCTACCACCCTCTAAATATTCTTAGTAAATTCAAATCCACCCTGTAAATAAACTACTGTAAAAACTGTTGAATATTATTGAAACAAGTTATATGGTGTTTCCTGTGAGTCTCTTTTACGATATGGTCAAAGGCAGAGCTGTTAAATCAGTTAGTCGAACTTCTTAATCCGAAAGACATTTACGATGGCCCTTGGTTCACTCGAATCGTCCAATCAAATAATAAATATGTACTATACCGAGCAGAATATACAAATTTTATTTGTAGCTGTTTCACGTCGCAAAAAGCAATGCACGAAATCATAAAAATAAATCTGCATCTCGTTATTGGGGGTGGTTCATAATTAGACATGTAACTCGCAGTTAATACGTACGACTGACTGAGATGGAAGTACCTTTATTTTTTTTTTTTTTTTGTATTTGGGAGTACTCCAGATATGGAAGTGGGTCTGGAGAGGCTTCTATTGGTAAAAAAGAAGTAAAAGGAACTCAATACATTAATCACCTGGTGTTGAGAGTGTGGAGCACACGCTGCTTCGCACTACGCCGACATACAATCGATTGGAAATTAATCAGTACCGTAACAAGACAGGTGAGCCAGACACCCCAAACTATTAGAGGTATCATATAGGTATACAATTATTTTAAATTATATTTTATCAATTTGGTCAGACACTCAAGTGACCAAAAATATAGAGATCTATGTCGAAAAATACGATGCTTTAAGAGATATTTATATTTTAAATTTCCATATCAAATTGCAAGAATATTGGACAATATAATACCGATTAAAAATAAGTAATAAAATACCTTCGAATACAAAACATTAAAAAATAATTGACTTAATTTTATTAATGTTGCAGTAGGTACTAATAATTAAATCAAATAGATTCATTATTAATTAAATAGGTTTTTAGTGAATGTGTTTTGTTGATTTTTTCAATATTCACATTTAATAGTACTAGGTTTGGTTAAGGTTGGTCTCAATAAAATAGTGTAATGGGAGTGTGTGCGTGCGTTGCGTATGCTTCTACACCAATACTACGAAGCTCTAATCTATTCGTACACACACTATCTAGCACGACTCACTAACACACTATTATATTGAATACGACAAAATAATATACAAATATACTCATAAAATTTGTATAACAAATAAAATAATTATATTTTTAACAAAATATGAACACTCTTGGGTTAAAAAAATGTTGTGATCGTTTATTACGATTGGGAGATCGGGAATAATATTAATAAAATACAGATCAATCGTCTTGATCCAGGTTTACTCTGATTTCCTGTATTGTAGGGTAAATACTATCGGTGACCTGTGTAACTAGTAATAGTTGAGATCACCGATAGACAATAAATTAACACGTTGTGTCTAAAAGAATTGAATTGATTTGATAGGTTATTGCGACTATTAGATTGGAAATAATAGGTATAAATACAATCCCAATCGATCGTCTTGATCCTTGTTTACTCTGTTTTCCTGTATTGTAAGATAAATATTGATTATTAAGTCGGTGACCTGTGTAACTAGTAATAGTAATAATCACAAACAGATAATTAATTAACACATTGTGTCTAAAAAACGAATTAAATTGATTTGATCGGTTATTCCGACTGTGAGTTTGGAAATAATATAAAAATAAAATCATGATGGATCGTTTTGATGCAGGTTTATTCTGATTGTCCTGTATTGTAAGGTAAATACTGATTTTTAAGTCGTCGATCTGTGTAATTAGTAATAGTTAAGCTTACCGTCGGACAATGCAATTTTATAAACACGTAATTGTGTTTAAATAACAAAAATCCTGTGATATGTGGCATGGATATGAGATAACACATGGGCTAAATTAGTGTAAATTTAATAAGTTAGTGGGTTATGTATTGAGAAGTAATAATTAGTAGCAAGACACCCCTAAGAGTGTATGGAGTATTGGAAGCGATGCATCGAAGAACCCCCGTCGAGCTGTAATCAACTGACGGCTAATGGACAACCCCTGACTTGCACTTTGCCTTGACGACCACTGCATCTGTTTATGTTTATGGGCTACCATTACAAAAAGGATCTATTTAGTAGCTACAAACACACTCAAAACTGTGAGCATCGCTTCAAAAATAACCACAATCATATTGCAACACAACAAATCATTCAAAATATTTTATTTATCTAATATATATATATATATATATATAAATATATATATATATATATATATATATAAACCAACCAACAACTATATATATATATATATATATATATATATATATATATATATATATATATATATATATACATATATATATACATATACATATTATTTATCTAATATATATATACATATTTCACCAGCGTGATAGCTCAGGGGATAAGACGCGTGGCTACTAATACTGTGGTCATAGGTTCGAATCCCACTCAAGTCAAGAATTTTTAAAATCGATTTGATCCGTTGTTACGACTGGGAGATAGTAATAGTTAAGATCGCCGATAGACAATTAACACGTTGTGTGTATAAAAACCTCCTCAAAGAAAGCTTCATCAGAGATGTAGGTTCTCTGGTATTCCAAACGACTGTGTTAAAATATATATAATTAATCGTAAAAGGAAAGCATGAACCATCATCACCTTGCCATTACAGAAAAAACCTAATGCGGTTCAGCAATGATGGATATTTGTCAGTATTATGGAGAAAAGGTGAGAAAAATATATAAGAAATACAATAAAAAAATATAACATATTATAAAAAAATATAGAGAACATCATGATTGCTTAAAGTTGCATGAATGCACAGTAAGGCATGACAAATATGTCATTATAAAATATGATTTAATCTTAGAAAGGAAAATATATTAACATATAAATACGATAGTGGAGTTACTTAGCTACACTTATGATTGGTTTTTTGTTAGTTAACGCCTTGTCTGAGCCTCGGGCGAGGCATTAATTAACAAAAAACCGATGAAAAGTACAGCAAAGTGTCAACTCTATTACCGTCTTTACGGTGTACGTTTACGGCGACGCACGCCTAGGAATCACAAGATTTAGTTTATATTCCAACAAGGTAACAATGTGAATCTTGATTCATAGCCATTGTGGTCTCCATTAATCTCATATATGAACAAATTACTGTATAAATAATTAGCTATGTATGAAATTATCAATTGAATTATGCCACAATTTGAGAAGACCATATTCATTGATTTGAGTCATTGAGTTTAATACGAAAATTAATCCCATAACCCATAATATTAACTATAAAAATTATCAACATAAGGATATAGGAGATATATCATACTGAATAAGGCTGCTTAATAAGATAGACATTTACCTACTGCCTTATTTTTTCTCCATTGCTTTGGTGTCATTTTATAAAAATATACCTTTTTAAACACATACGTTTTACAATCATTACGTAATTAATTAATTCGTTTAATACGATAGGATAAATAAATAAAATAATGATGAAAAGCGAATAATAAAATTATATTATACCTACAATGTGGAGAATTGACGAGTACAGTTCCATAAGCACGAACTCAACATTACCTGTTTTCATATGCGAAATTATTTATTCTTCCATACATTATTAATACACAAATAAATTTACATTTTAAAGGCATGGGAATAAATCACGCTGCTTAATATGCGCCCTATTTTTCCATGAATGATTTAATGTCTGATTATAAAAAAAAATGTTATTATGAGCAGTATTTTCTATATTTAAAATATTAAACAATGATATTATGTTGAGTTTATTTAACGTGAATATAGTCTCCAAAACATTTGAACTAATAATTTATCAATTAATGGAGGATTTATTTTTAATGGATTTTTTTTTTCAACTTGTGAATGTAAGAGGTAGTGTGTATGAATTACATATAGGCATTATAAATTCACTTTACCTGACCTACAAATGTGATTCAATTCAAGCGATAATAGATAATGATTGTGCATATTTTAACAAGGAATCGATTTATCAAAATTCATAGTTTACGAATGGGCTTTTCAAGGATAACAAAAGGCGGGACCGATCGAAAGAGCGACCTATTCTTGGAATGGCAATACATACACGCGTGTAAAAAACAGTCATAAGTTTTAACGAGATCGATGTATTGGGATAAATAATAAGTGTTATAGCATACTCAATGTAAAAAATAGTTTGTCGAAATAAAAGATGCCCTGTCATAACCGGCCATGTTCGTTTTTCATCACCTAATAAGCGTTTGATGCGTTGTATTCTGAGATATTAGATTTGTACGCCTGATAATGAGTGATGATATGCGACCTGAGATATTATATTCAAAATAATGAGATTAATAATTAATATATCTGGCTACGAGACTACTGTGAAATGGAGCTTATTCCCAAATAATATATCAGTCTTAAATTATACTAAATCAGGGTGATTTTAATTGAAATTTTCAATTTCTTAATGTTTTTTTTATCTTCTACTTGGTTTTTTAATAGGATGGTTATATTTGAGTTTTGATTTCAATTTTTTATTTTTTTTAAAGTAGTTTTTTTTTTATAGATTAGAAGAATATTTTGATTTTAAAAATGAAGTATTAACATGTGGAATTGTTATATCTCAAGACTATGAAATATGACTTAGTGCATTTTGGCAGCATATCATATATATAAGAAAAAAATATATATGGAAAAACGCATTCAGTTTTTATGTATTTGTAATATGCAATGATTGCTTTATAATTTTATTTTCATTCTCTGATATTTAAACAAAAATATATATTAACAGTTCATCATAAATCAAACATCATATTTAAAAATTATGGATTTCTCCTATGGCCGTATTAAATAAAATAGTCTAATAAGAATAATAGTGAGTCGTGCTTGAGCTTATAGAATTGGTGCGTGTACGAATAGACTAGAGCTTTATATTATTCCTGTACACGTACACGCACCGCACGCACACACTCTCATTACACTATTAGGTATATTGAATACGGCCGATATATCCAAAAATTGAGTAGTAAATTTTAATGTAATAAAGTAATATGATAATAATGTACGCCGCGCAGTGCTCGAGAATTCTGAGCAATTGAAAACCTGTCTTTTCACCTTTGAGTTTTGATCGTTGGGTATGTATGAATGCTCTTCATAATATGCATTACAAGGAAATATATAGAAAATTGGTGAATTATGTATTTAGCTTAAAATTAATATTTTTTACAATAGTTGCTTTATATAATAAATATTATTAAATTAAAAAAATAAATAAAATATACCTTAGGCACACCATAGACATGAATGCTTGTTTGTGATGTTTGATGAGAGTTGATGTGTCTCAGCCAATGAGAGAACAAGCGCTTGACGCTGATTGGCGCTCGTATTTAGTTATAATTCTCTCATTGGAGGAGATTATTAGAGCAGCACCAACGAGCACACATGTGTGTGGCGGCACTTATTTTGAATTAAAAATTTCATTAAAATAAAATTAATAGTTTGAAAATACATCCCTAATATCTATATGTAACGAAATTTTTCAAGTAAAAAATGACTATGCAGTTTTCTTGGTTTTTATTATATGAATACAACTCGCTTTACTATTTTCTTTTGAATCCAGAGGCTCCCAGGTTAAGTATGATTTATTGATATTGTTCTTGATTTGGTGAATGTAGTGTATTCATGTTGGATTTGTTAGAATACAAGAAGCTATTCGAGGCGAACTCAATGAGTACACATAAGCTGAGGTGCTTACTCTTGGATATGTAATTTACAGGGCCATTGTTCATTGTCAGATGGATCAAGACCAGGGGTCGACACGCCATTCAACGAGAGAACAACCATCTCATAACTACCCTTCACAACACACATACAGAAGCCCAATCAAAATCATTAATAAGCCATATCATAATCACCACAAAACACATCACTCTTTCATAACAAGATGGAATTTTACCTTTAACCTATACATCCTTACCACCTTCACTAATAAAACTATAGGCCACTCTTATATAACTCCATTATCAGACCGATTATTTTATAACTACGGATGCAAAGCTTTGTAAAATTAAGCTGTACGATATAAACGTACAATTTGTACGATAAAATTTAAAGTGTCGTTAAATAGCCTATCGCAAATTTGACTAAAATTCACTACATTTAAATGACAAATCCAATTGTAGGTCATGTAAATTAAACTATATCTCAATTATTTATTATAATCGTTTATACATTTATATTAAAATACACAAATACACATTATATTGATAGGTAGAAAGATTTATATACGCCTAAGTTTTGGTAATAAAATGTATTGTATTATCAATCGATATAAAGTTTCAACGTAATATTGAAATTGTAAAATAAATGTGTAATTAATTTGTCAATAATGGTTATAATAAAAAAATGAAGTAAATTGTGGTGTTATGGATTTATTCATATTATATTAAAATATTTTTTTAAATTTGAAATTAAACCTTCTTTAATTCGACTTAAACCTTTTAGAAATTCCATTAAACAAAAATAGAATAGTATACACTTCAAAGTATTATAAAAATATTTTAGAAGATTTGTTATGAATTACCTATTAATGGGTTATCAATTCGATTGCACATATTATTTTTCTGGAAATGTCTTAAATTTTTGTCTAAATTTTCAGAATGGGCAAGTTATAAAAAAATATTTTTATCTTTTTTGTTGTAAAAATATTATTTAAAAATAATAGATTTCAAATACATGCGTAAATCGAGGAAACCAACCTTTTATTAATAAAGAAAATTGTCTAGTCTAACGTAATTCACGTTATTCGCGTAATCGCGTAATTTGCGTTATTCGCGTTATTCGCGTAATCATTTGTATTAAAATATTGAGGCATGGAAACAATATTCCGTAACTAATAGCAGTTTAATTGACTTCAAAGGAAATTAATTATTCGGAGCGTCGAACCCGACACCCTCGGTAATTTGAATGATTAAAATCAACGCAATTTATATTGCATTTTTGGACTGGTAATACATTTAAGCTAGATTCACCATTGAGATTATTGCAATTTTGCCAACGAAGACAATGGACAATTATGTATCCGGCTATTGAGGAATTAGTCTTCATAAGTATCTGAAGCCAAGTGGAAATATTATGCTTGTGCATTTAAGACAAATAATATATAATCTTTTTTATTTGTTATCAAGGAAAATTATCAATGGAATATAAGAAAATATTTTCAATAATTGACGTTAGAATTAATAAAACCTCCCAATTCCAAATCGAGTAAAAGCAGAGAAACGTCTCCTTTGTAATATTGTTTTATAATATCAAAATAGAAGACAAGTAGATAAATTATACATATTTTGATAATCAAATATTACAAATTAGATTTTAGAGAATCCGTTAAAACTGAAATTTAAAAAAAAACTATGCTCTCCATATTAAAAATAATAAAAAATTTTCAATTATAAATATTAATTTAGTAAAAATGTCTAAAATATCCCATAATCCCTGACGTACATAATATTCTTAACCATTAAAATGATTGTAAAGACTTTAAACAAAGATAAAAAATAATAGATTCACTTATAGTTTTCCTAACAGCTCATTTTCCATCACTCCAATTAATAAGATATTGACAAAAAAAATTCACTAACAAAACAATCTTTAACAAGCACTTATTGTTATGTGTATGTTATATGTCTGTCTGTACGGATGCATCCCTCAACCATAACGTGTTACTAGATGGAAAAATAATATTAAATTTAATTAATTAAATTAATTCCAAAATAATCTTTGATATATTAAATAACAATTCTCAAGAAACAGTTTTTATTGGGAGACACGCTTTTTACACATTGTGATGAGTGTTGTCATCATATGACAACCGTATTTAATTATTTTATTTTTTAAGCAGAACATGAAAAAACCTTAACAAATTGAAAATTACCCTAGTATACAATAATTGTCATAAATTGTTAAATACATTTTAAATGAGTATTTAGCCCCTTGTTGGATTATTGAATGAAGTATTTTAGCGAATATCTGTGACCACCGGAGTCGAACAAATAAATCTCTTAATTATCGGAAGACACAAAGAGATAGTCTGTAAATGGAAGCCTTCTTCCGTCGTGAAGGTAGTAAATAAAATTGTAAGGGCCACCTGAAACCATCATGCAGATTGATTCATACTAACAATACATCCTAATTGGATAAATTATTCAATGAGATACATTGGAACACAATGTTAAGATTAATGTTCATAAAAACGCAAAATATCCATAGAAGCCACCGCTGTTTGGCCTCATATCTTTAATTAGGAGCATTGATTTATTTTATACACATTTTATATGCCCGTCCAATAAACTCATCAAAGTGCCCATCGTAAAAATACACAATACCTGATATCGGACCCACAAGATGCAATTTTGTCTTTTGCCACACATGCAATTTTATAATAAATATACAACATTAAAAAAGCGCATAATATTGCAATTGAAACGTCGCTTTGATTATGTTACAATAGAAGTAAGAATATAATTTCACTAGTGTAGGTAACACATCGGATGATCTAGATAAAAAAAATATAATACTCACTGTAACATGTGTATTGTTTAAATAATTGACAATATTCTAAAAGGTGGATAGAGTTTTTATATTTTTTTTATAATAAATTAATTAATTAATTTCAGTCTCTCACCTGTTTGCGGCTACTCATATTTTTTCTCGTAAAAATACATATTAAACCTAAATAATAATGGTCATAGCTTTTAATAATATCCAAATAATGTAAATAATATTTTCATTTTTTTTAAATACAATATGAAATCCACCCTGGAGAAGACAAAAACAATTTTAAACTTAATAAATTAAACTATAGGCCTTCTATTTTCTCGACGAAACTACAAACCATGTGGTATTTCTTTCGAATTAAAAATAATAATAATTAAATCAGGTGTTAAGAATAAAAATTATTTAAGATAAATGATAAGTGAGTTACCAAACAAAATTAATTAATTTATTATATTTTAGTTTTAAACACGCCTCGAGAGGTATTTTTAGATATAATAATTTTGTTCACCAAAACGTGTTTATGAATTTATCAAATTTAGCTATCGGTTTTCTTAACAAGTCATCAACAGGGCTCTGATAGAATGAATTACCTTACAATCCAGGAAATCAGAGCAAGTCTGGCTTGAGATTTTATTATTATTATTCCTGATCTCTCAATCGTATTAAGCGATTTTTTATTATTTGTAGCCACACACCTTATGCCATCATACCTTTTGTGAGTGTATTAATTCACTGAAGGTATTTATTAAACAATACTCTCACAAAATTACAGGCACTTATTATAACAAATCAACCCAATAATATATATAATTGTCTAAGGTGTGTGAATGTTATATATCTATGGAGATCTATCAATCAACGATCAGTGTTACCAAATGGAAGAATAATATTTCATATAAAAACATATCTTAAATATCTAAACGGGTATTTTAATGATAATAATATTAAATTAATTTCAAAATAATAATAGAGATATTTAATAATGCATAATAAATGACAACTCTCAAAAAACTTATCTATATACGTATTTATCGGGAAACTCGATTTTAAATATTGTGATGAGTGTTGTCATCATAAATGAAAACCGTATTAAATTATTTTATTTATAATTAACCTTGAAAATTCAAACATCTTCTGAATGAAAAAATTAACAACTTATTACCGTCCCATTAAAAAACCAAACATTAACAAATTAAAAAATTACAATTCAAATTACCCTAGTAATATGTATAATTGTCTAAGGTGTGTGTATGTGCAGGTCCATCAACCATCAGTGTTACAGGGATGGAAGAATAATTATTTTACTACAATTAATACATATCTAAAATCCCGAAACGGCTATTTTAATGATAATAATATTAAATAAATTTCAAAATAATATTAGAGATATTTAATAAGTATACATATATAGGCCTACAGAGTCGCTATATGTAAATAAAAAAGAAAAATAGTCCTTGATGTATCAGTGACTAATAATATTATATCGGTAAAATTCAGTACCGAGTGACATTTGAAAGACAGTGTTACCAGATGGAAAAATAAAATTTTATATAAATAATTAATTATATATAAGAAGCTAAACAAAGAATTAGGAAATCTATTTCAGCATCGACGTGTTATAAGGTATATTACAGAAGAAACAACGATCATATGATTTTATCTTTACTGCAGGTTGTTTTTAATAAATACAAAGTAAAGCCTCTGTCAGCGAATTATGGCTCTCCGATAAAGTTTGTTGGGAATAATTGACGAGTGTGTGTTTTTTTTGGCATTCTGAATATACATATATTTTATGTGAATACACTAACGAACTAGGCTGACGGTGGCTGAAGGGGCATTAAAACTTGGACATGATTTAAGAATTAGTTTGGTGAAGCAAGTCATAAAACAAGCTTGCTCAGCTCAACCTCAATGAATTACGGGAGATGTCGACCATATCCGCTTTTTATAATACCAACACCTACTACAATCACTATATTTTATAATTAATCCACATGGATGGGGGGGACTGTATAACAATCAGGAAATAATTATAAAAACAATTACTACAAATAAATATTGGTCATAAAATAAAATGACCGAAATTCTCTTATAAAAAGCATTATTTTATTTTTTCAATTATAAGACATAAACTTTATGTAAACAGTGAAGTTTATTATTTATTTATTTCCGTTCCGATGAGCTTTTTTTTATTTTAGAAAGGGTCATTTTTGAGAGGGTTTTTTATACACAAAATCGTGTTAATTGTCTGTCGGTGATCTTAACTATTGTTAGTTACACAGGTCACCGACAGAGCGGCTCTGCCCGACAAATGAGTATCTAAAAACAACTGCAGTTTTAATATTAATTATTACTAATTGTAACCCAAGCTTAAGATATTATATAAAAACTTTAAATTATAATACCAGCGTAATAGCTCAGGGGATAAGAAGCGTGGCTACTAATACTGTGGTCATGGGTTCAAATCCCACTCTAGTCAAGAATTTTTAAATTGATTTGATCGGTTATTACGACTGGAAGATCAGGAATAAAATTAATGAAATACAGATCGATCGTCTTGATCCAGGTTTATTTTAATTTCCTGTATTTTAAGGTAAATACTGCTTATTAAGTTGGTGACTTGTGTAACTAGTAATAGTTAAGAGCACCTATGGACAATGAATTAGCACTTTTTTTCTAAATAAAACGAATTTAATTTATTTGATCGATTATTACGACTGGAAGATCGGGAATAAAATTAATGAAATACAGATCGATCGTCTTGATCCAGGTTAACTCTGATTTTCTCTACTGTAAGGTAAATACTGATTATTAAGTTGGTGACTTTTGTAACTAGTAATAGTTAGGAGCACCTATGGACAATGAATTAACACTTTATGTCTAAATAAAACGAATGTAATTTATTTGATCGGTTATTACGACTGGAAGATCAGGAATAAAATTAATGAAATACAGATCGATCGTCTTGATCCAGGTTTATTTTAATTTCCTGTATTGTAAGGTAAAGACTGATTATTAAGTCGGTGACCTGTGTAACTAGTAATAGTTAAGATCACAGACAGACAATGAATTTACACGTTGTGTCTAAATAAAACGAATTTAATTTATTTGATCGGTTTTTACGACTGGAAGATCGAGAATATTAATAATGAAATACAGATCGATCGTCTTGATCCAGGTTAATTCTGATTTCCTGTATTTTAAGGTAAATACTTATTATTAAGTCGGTGACCTGTGTAACTAGTAATAGTTAAGAGCACCTATGGACAATTAATTAACACGTTGTTGTGTATAAAATACCCTCTAAAAAATGCTCCATTAGATATGTAGGTTCTCTGGTATTCCAGAGAACTGTTTTATCTTAAAAAATTCTTAAGAGGCATATCATTGTATTGTATTTAAAGGGCAATGGAAAGGAGTCTTAATAGAGTATTGAAGGATATTTAGTAGTGGTGTATGTATTAACATAAGGACATCAGTCTTGTTCAGGCTTTGATTGGCAGACTCCTTGTCTTGGCAGGTTGTTGTGTTGTTTTAATGTGAAGGCTGTATTCCTTGTAGCGCCCATTGATGGCAACTTCCTCTACAATGCTCGATGGGAAGCGGACACAAGTCACTATATCACCACCATCTACCAACTACCAACTACCTTCTACCCAATGCTAATTTCACATTCAAAAACCACTACTTAAAGTCACTACTGCTTCACATCTCAATACACGTGTATCTTTCGTGTGAACTAAACACATACGTCATACCAAATGGAGATTTATTTTTCATATTAACGGTATTGTCTAGTAGCGATTTAATAAAAAAATTAATGAGACAGGAGTGTGGAAAAATTTAAACATAGTAATTCGGTTTATAAGTTTTTACATTGATTGATAGAACAATACATCTTTGGAAATAGTCTTAGGTGAACAGAGTGTATACATATTTTTACCTATAACTAACATGAGAATGTTTTATTTAAATTTCACATGAATAATAGTATTTAATTATAGAAAGAATGGGAAAAAATAAGAACCCATTTACAAGATTAATAAATAATAACAACAATAAAAGCAATATTAACAAAACAATTACAAAATTTAATGCATAAAAACTAAATAACAATTTGTTTGGGTAAAACCAAATTTGAGGTGAGTGGATTATTGGTAATTTTATTTTATTTTTAAAAATAATATCAGTCTTGGAAGTCTATTGGTAAAATGAACTTAGGTTTCCTGGAGGCATATTTGGTTTTATTTACATGTCTTATGATTGGGTTAGTCGGGAAGTTAGTCATTTTAGTGTAATGTTTTTTACTCAAATCTGCGATATTTGCTTTGATCATTTTTCACTTAATGTCCTCGTGGACTTCTTTAAGAAATGTGCCAGATTCAAGATCTAAGGCCATCTTAAGACACTTGTTAAGGACAATTTGAATTTTATTGATATGAATTTGTACCACACTAGACCAAACTGGACATTCATATAACATTAGTTGACATAGAAATAAATGTAGAATTGTATTAAATACAAGTACAGTATTTTAGTGTCATACACAATAAATCTCTGAATATTAATTTCGGCATAATATGTACAAAATACAAGGCCGTTTTGATACAATTTATCCTCGATCATCTAGTAAAAAAATGGCGAATTAATTGAAGACCTTGGTGGAAAAAGAGCAGATGTCCAAAATTGTTTTTTATTGCAAGAATATATTCTATGTTATTGATTAAATTAACATAATAAAACAGTAATCAATACATTTATATATAAAGATAATAATATGTGTTGTCTCTCTTTTTTGTTTGTTTGTGTTGTCTTCAAAAATGTTGAATAATTGAATTTATGTATTTATTGAAATTATATGAAAATATATTTGTTTTATTAATATTTTTTTGATGTGACAAAGTCAAACCAATATTGTTGCATTTTATTCTAATTTTTTATTAATGCATTCATATCAATAATTTAGACGTTATTGTGATGAAGTCTTTTTTTATTTATATATTATATTATTGTATCATGCTGCAGTACCACTAAAGCATTAAGGGAGATCCCAAGTCGCAGTGGTGATAATGAAGCACATTAATATACATATATTATGTATAATACTACAATATTCGTTTGACTTTGACACGTCTCTGGCAACGGGTTAATATCCGCAAGTCCTGGATGATTATAACCAAGTTGATATGGTGGCATGACTGGGATTTCCTGGATGATGGTCCAGGTTCACATCTAGGTATGGTAGTTATGGTAACCAATACAAAATGTCATGTCATGTGAAGGTTCTGTTTTGACAGGTCGACGAGAGGATCGGATCACGAGCAACAAGCAACAATTACCTAAACAAGTGGCTGCTACTCCGTGACAACATGAGAACACCCGAGAGACTCGCCACATATTATATTATTTATATTATATAATTTCAATGGTGGTTGTCTTTTGGCATTGTGCCACAAATAGTGTAATCGTAATAGTAGTAATGGTGTCTAGGAACGATGTGATTAAATGTAGGCGGCGCACTCATCACCTTGACTGATACAAGAAACTCTTCCAAGACCTGGTCAACCAGCGCCCACGGCTACAAATTGAGGAATATTCGAATAGTTATTATTACATTTGTATATATAACTAGGTTCCAGGACCTTTGAGAAATAGACACTACATAAAACGACATTTTAGGAAAGTAAGCTCAGTAGCGAACACTTCAACACAGGACAAATCATATCGCTACAAAATCAACACTGAGACAAGTCATAAAGTGATATTACAGAACGTGCATTTTAAGGACAATCAACACAACACTATTCTTATGTCTAATTAGATTACCTGTGTACTTTGCAATCATACACATTATTACTATCATCACCACCAGCACAGCTATTCATAAAATATTAATATCCATTGCATCATCATCACCAGCGCTATTTATAAAATACTAATATTAAGAATATTTAACCAGCCGACGTGGACTATTAATGAAGGTTTGGTTGTGTTACATTTAATTTACTATGCTGTATATGTATAAAAAATGTTCATGCTCAAACTAAGAATGCCCTTCATACGTTATTTGTCGCTTTTAAGGTTTACCGTTTTCAATGACAGTCCTACATTGCATCTCGTCTATATAAAAGATCGCATGGAATTATACTTTTTTTTAAATTATTATTAAGAGAAAACAGTCATCTGGAATACCAGAGAACCTACATCTCTGATGGAGCTTTCTTTGAGAGGGTTTTTTATACACAACAACGTGTATATTATTCATCTTAACTATTACTAGTTACACAGGTCACCGACTTAATAATCAGTATTTACCATACAATACAGGAAATCAGAGTAAACCTGGATCAAGACGATCGATCGGGATTTTATTAATATTATTCCTGACCTCCCTGTCGTAATAACCGATCAAATCAATTAAAAAGTTCTTAACTTGAGCGGGATTTGAACCCATGGCTACAGTATTTGTAGCCATGTTTCTTATCCCCTGAGCTATTACGCTGGTGGATTTAAAATTAATAATATATGAATAGACTGGTGATTCTAATAGTGTATCCCTCAGAGTGATATGATAGTAGTGAGTAGCGTACTGAATCGAAAAATGATGTTGGGCCATTGTCCTCATCATGGCACCTCGGCCATTCGATTCCCACATCTCATCGTAGCCGAATTAATTTCCTTGTTGGTGTGAATCCGACACAAAACCGATTACAAACCCGTGAAACTATCAATGCTGTAGACCCGACACAAACCATTGTGCTACCTGAACACCGTGAAAACAACACTACTCTTTTTATATACACTGCCCATTATAGCCAACGGTCCACTGTCAAAACTCTAGCGCCAACATCTTATATTTTATCACATCGATAAATACACCAATATCACATTCTCTTAATGATGAAATCACATCCTGGGTTTGATTATTGATCTTGTGTTTTTTAGGCTGGGTTGATATGAAATTTTATCCCCAAAATCCTGACTTCTTTGCCATAAAACATATTTGAGACGTTAAGTCGAAACGAAATCTCCTCAGATCAAAATTAAAGAATAGAATCATTATTTTATAACATCAAAAATGAAGGAAAAATAAGTTAATTTTCGATATATTGAAAATATATAACCTGAGATAACAATTGCAACTAAGGTTTAAGAGAATCTTTCTCTAAGGAGAATATTCTGATTCTGAGCGCCTCTTTTATATATGTATTTATTTATTTACATTACGATAGATTAAAAATCAAGTAATCAAATATGAAACCCAAAGATGTATAAATATTATTTAGACTACGCTTGACAAAATTAAATAAATATTTAATAATGTATGACAAGTAACTAAAATGGATATTTGTTGTATAATAAAAATTTTATAATATACATATTTATAATACTTTAATAAGTACCAGACAGAAGCTAAAGCATACAAAAAAATATTTTAAAATTAATAACGAACGCCTATTTACCGAAGGCTTTAAAATCTATATATAAACGTACATTAAAATCTTCTTAAACAATAAAAATATCCCGATCTAATTAATAGATTAATTCACTTTTATTCAGTACAATCTCAAAAAGCAACAAATTTAGAATAATTTGTATTATTGAGACATTTATTTGACTAGCCTCAATGACATAATATTCTTGTACCGTAAAAGAACACAAAGCCTTTGATTAGCGAGACCTTGTTGTATTTTTTACGATATGAAATTGTATACAATTATATATTATGATATGACAGGTGTAAATTCTTATCCAGTTCAACCCTTTGTGCCGGGGGATGGAGGACGTTTGTAATTCTCTATTTGATTAGGGATGAGATACAAAAAATACAAATTATAAGCCTTTACCCTTTATTCATTTAGTAATCAACCGGAATGCTAATGGATTTCAATCAATTTTAGATTATACTGTTTTCAGTGGATTGTTTATTATTAAATTATCTTACAAATTTAAAAAGGGTAACTAAGTAGTTGAAATTTTGTAGAATAATCTGAGATATAAAAAGTGCGTAAATTAGGATATGAATCCTTTTTTTCACATGTTGGATTATGGTTATTAATTTTTAAATACGATGCCTCGGGATTTTACAAATATGTATAATATTTTAAATAAATAACACATGATAAAATATAAACAGACCTAGTTCAAGTGGGTGTGATGAAGTGATTTGACGTATTAGAGCTGTGCAACGATTTTCTCTATAATATTGCTTTATTATTTGATTATTTTATTTCAACTCACTGATATTTAAACAAAATATTACATGATTTACAGATATAAATATTATTTGATCTACAGTTATCTTTTCATACATTTTATTTATTAAATATAATTTACATATATGTATTATATTTAATACAATATGATTAAAAGCTACAATATTAATTTATAGATAAAAAAACAAAGCTCTAATTGCCTTTTTAATAGGCTTATTTCAATAAATTCCATAGAGGTAATAATTTTCACAGACAAATAATGAGGTATAGTTTTTGTATGAAAAATACAATTTTACAACTAGTTTTTTTTTATTCTACAAAATCTTTATTAAATATAATTGACATAAAATGTTTTGATATAAAATGATTAGGTGTTACATGTATTTTACTTATTATAATACAGAGCACAGTGTATTGGTAATTAAAATAATTAATATATCATCACATAAGTTATGGGAAAAAATACAAAAAAAAACAACTGCATACTTATCATACATCAATTATTATATTCATGGGACATAAACTATAAAGGAAATTTCAAAATTTTTATACTAAAAGGTTCTGTTAATATTCCAAAACTCAAAAAGGCTTATATATTTTAACACATAAAAATCAATATAATAAAAGTATAATCCACGAAGTGCTCTACAATTTTGAGCAATTAATTATTTCTTTTTTCACCCTCTTTTTCGAACTTTAAATAAAGCTAGAGGAAACTTCCTACCACAAAGATTTGCAATAGAAACTGTTTTTCTTGTACCATTAGAGATTATTGTTTAAAGATAATTTGTCTTTAATTTAAATGATCCTTAAAGAGTATTGGGAATATATTATCTAAATGATGGTCGAATGATTCAGTTAGGCATGTATTTTTTTGTATTTTATTTAATAAGCATATAGCATGTGCCATGACGAGGATATGAAGCTGTGCATATGATAATAATGTGGTGTTATTATAAAGGCAGGTGCTTATAAAAAAGGTTCTATGCATGTAAAGCCTCATTATTGTATACATTTGCTTATCGTTTCGGATGTTTGCTTTTATACACAGATTAACTTGACTACCATTCACAATTAAACAAAATGCCCATCATCAATAATTTAACGAATAAATTGTAACAATACTTATTTATATAAAATATGTATTTTAAATTAAATATTTTTTTTTATTATATTTACGCCCTGCACTCGTATGTCTCTCTCACGTACCGAATTTAAATACAATATTTTGTTGATTTACACATTTTTCGCACCACTCATAATCATTAAATATCAATTTGAGGTACTTCGTTTATAATATAAATAAAATAAAAATATTAATCAAGAAAATTGCTTCTGTTGGATTTTTTCCAACATCATTAGCTTCTAAAAAATACTATTTATAGTTTTTTTGTATTATACATATATTTATTAAAAATATAATAAGCCCTGTTTAAGACAGATAAAATTATGAATTAGTAAATAAAGACATGAAAATCAAAATTTTATTTACAATAATCTGAATAATAGTTTATGAAAAAATTGTATATAATTAAAGGGTTTTAAAAGCAATTTAAAAAAATTATAAATTTGGTTTTTTTATGTTTTTAATCCCTTAATTTTTAAATTCAAATATATATATATATATATATATATATACTATATATATATATATATATATATATATATATATATATATATATATGATGATGATGAATTTTTATTAAAATTTATCATTTGTGGAATTATTAGCTAATTTAGTTTTTTTTTAATATTCAAATTGAACATTTTAAATCAACCGAATATAATTTATCAAATCAAGATATATGCATATATAAACAATGTCCTTATTTATTTAATTAAAGTAGTTTGATTTCAAAACAGATTTTTATTGTCCCAATATGCTTTATATTATTGAGGCAGGTTTTTGTAAATATTCAAGTCGGCTTTCAATTTTTTTGCGATAAATCAAGTGCTTAATGTGTGTATAAATCAGGATATTTAAACATAAGTGCTTTCGTCGCCACGTTGAAGCTGTAATCCTGTACTGTAACCGTTGAGCCACCATAACCATTATATTTATTCAGACATATCGTGATTTGTCGATGACCAAGGGGGATTAATAACGGATATTATTGACAGCTTTATTGCGTGCTTTTAATAAATAAAATCAAAATAAAGTTTCTATTAATTAACGGCACGTGCTCTGTATTATATTTTGATAGCATCTTTACGGTACTCGAAATATTCGCTCCGACGACGAATTAAAACGACATTAAAGTTTCTATCAATCAAGACCGTGAAATAAATATTAAAAAAAAACTAGATATAAAGGGTTCAACCCCTTGACTGCCGGGGGTGACTTTGCGCTGATTATCATGCTGAAGAGCAGGTGATTTTATAAACCAAGACTGGATTAACCTGTGCTTGTTTACCATCAGAATATTATTTATATTATTAATTAAAATGTAATTTTGATTTTAAAAAAATGGTATTATTACAATGTCTAAACTTCTCATTTCTTCATTGATTCAAAATAGTGGCCAAATTTCATAAAAATTTCTTCTTATAAGATTTAAATGATTTTTTGTTGTTGACATAATTACCTTAATTTTTTTACATACATTTTTTATAATACTATTATTTACTTTTTAAAATGTACTTTTCATTATTGTTGTGTTGTCTATAAAAAAGTTCTTATAAGCGTTTATATGTAAATAAATAAATGAATTAATTTAATATTTTCAATCGATAGTTTTTTAGATGCTCTGCTTTGTTTTTAATACAAAGGTAATTAGTTTGTTTTTTCACCCGATAGAAGTTTGAATTTTCAGTAAATTATAAATAAAATAATTTAATACGGTTTTCACACGATTACAGCACTCATCACAATATTTAAAAAGCGAGTCTCCCGATAAATACTGTGTTTTTTTTAGAATTTTTATTTATTATGCATTATTAAATATCTCTTATATTATTTTGAAATAAATTTAGTATTATTATCATTAAAATACCCGTTTCGAGATATTATATATGTATTAATTGTAGTATTTAAATAATATATTATTCTTCTATCTAGTAACACTGATGGTCAAAGGACCCGCACATACATACACGTTAGACAATTATATATTTTATTTCACCAATCACAGCCGTATATTCATTCTTTTCTGGTTAAAACTAAAATTTATTTAAAGGAGGTTCATAACCCAAAATAAATTGATCTCGAGCCTCAAAATTAATTTGAAGCTCAAGTCATTCTCCAGAATATTAACACTCGTATTAATTATAGTATAATTATTTTTATAAAAATATTATTCGTCTGGTAACACTGATGGTTAATGGATCCGTACAGACATTTTATAACATACACGTTCAACAATTATATATATAATTATAAATAGCTTCCACAGTAAAGGCGGCCCTGACACCGGCACATCGAATTAAACATTTCATAGATAAAAAGATTATGAATAGTTGTTCTGTTTGTTCTCTTCTATTTTGAGTGGTCCGTAAGTGTTTTTAGGGCAGGTGCTTAGTAATAATTGTCGGGTTAATATTGAGAAATCATATTATCTGGTAAGACGGCGATCAAAATACTTTGAATAAAAGAGGCGCCATCACATCGAAGGGTTCGTGTGTTATTTGTAAAATAATATTGACTAATAGTGAAGACATGAGCTGAATCAGAATCATATTATGTATAAGGGATGACATGTGAGGAGTAATAAAGGGAGATGAAGTCTGACAAATTGACGCTGACTTATTTTTAGAAGCGAGCTTATTGCCCCACAAAAAAATCACAAAATTACTATCAACCAAATAAAATATCGAGGGAAATATACTGCTAAATTGGACCAAATCATATTTTGAGTTAGAGATGCATTTTTTTATGTTTTTTATTACTTTATCTACTGGCAAAACGCACTTCGTCACATCATCAATATTTCGGGAGACAAAAATAGCTGATAAAACAAAGATATTTTTTTATAATTCCGTTATATTTGGAAAGATAAAAGAAGTCATTGACCACATTGTAAATTATTCAAATATATACCATAAATTTAT
>JAGTTH010006131.1:0-86030 GCA_022606485.1 Agraylea sexmaculata | reverse complement strand
CCGTATTCTGCATGCATACATTTAAGAATAGGTAACTATTCACACTACCTTTTCTCAATTTTGACGTTTCCACCCTCAATTTTGACGTTTATAGTGAATACCAACTTTATGAACTTTATTGTGCAACTGACGTTACCGAATTAAATTCGTTTTAAAAATCTTCGATTGGTAGACCATGTACAGTAACAGGGAGACTGACTAGTCGAAGACTGGATGCTGATCAGGGCTAAAGGGGCGGAGACTGGAGCCAGGGAGCAATACTGACCAGTGAAGTATGGAAGATGGAAGAAGTTTTATGAAATATGGTGGTTTCAGCACAACAACATAATTGCGAGGAGCCAGGAACAAGTAGGAATGTACTCAACATTGAGCCAACTATTAATTTGGGAGACAACAGCATAGGTTGATAATTTGTATACATCTTTGATAAGCTATGGTTTCATGAAATATGGTGGTTTCAGCACAACAACATAATTGCGAGGAGCCGGGAACAAGTAGGAATGTACTCAACATTGAGCCAACTATTTATTTGGGAACCAACAGCATAGGTTGGTAATTTGTATACATCTTTGTTAAGCTATGTGTTTATGAAATAATATGGGTTTAAAGACCATGATGGGCTAATGAAATTGAGATTCTGCAAAGAACAGTATATAGTTGAAAAAGAAAAGTATGCTGCGGAAAGGGAAAAATATGCTGCCGAAAAAGAGAAATATGCAGCCGGGAGAGAAAAATATGCCTACAAAAAGGAAAGAGATTCATAAAAGAAACAAAAGAAATTGAAAGAAAAGGAGGTTTAAATAAAATGAATGAATATTTAAAATTAAGAATATCATTTATAAATATGAATAAACATGGTTTTAGTCTGAACAAAGCTGATGTCAAACAATTTTACCAAGATACTGACAGTATGTGTGACAATGTGAGTATAATTAAAACAATTATATTTTTAATAAAACCATATGATATCTTAATCCATTTTTCTAAGATACTTCTACTGGAGAAGAAATAAACGACACCGAGGGTCTGATTTACAGGAACAACTTTGCCATGTTGCATTTTTCAGATCCAGTTGAATAAAGTTTGCAATATTTTTTTATTGATTTACGTTTACTGCTCTTTGTTGTTTTTGTTTTTCCAGTTACTGTAGTGATTTACATCTGCAAGTGAAACGATAGAGATTCCTGACACCCACCATTGCTCGCTTCACATCTTTTTTGAAATTTCTGTGTAATTTGCCTTCCAAAATTTAAAAAAATAATAATATTATGGTATAAATGCCTTGCTTTGTATTTGTAGCTAGTAATTATTTTTTATTAACCTTATCATCTGAATGTAACAATTTTTTTAATATTAACTGTAGTTATAGACCTATGGGGGAACCTTCCACTATAAAAAAAGGTAATGCATCATTCACAGTACCTCAATATAGAATAATAAAAAAGTATTTCAACCATTTTCAATCACTATGACAGAGTATGTATATTGGATATAATTATATACTACCGTTTTATGCTTTTTTCTTATTCGCAAAGGTGATGTGGAAATCTGTGGTATTTACAAAATAAGGATATTGTTAATTAATTGACATTGCATTCAGACTGTGTATCCTATTAAGAAAGTGGAAATTACACGTTTTTGTTGTTTATAAGTTTTTTCGTTGTTTTATGTTGTTTGTAAGTTTATAATAAAACCATATTATATCTTAACCTTTTTCTCATTTTTTTTCTCTTAACAATGATTTAATTCCATTGAAAGAAACCAAAATAAATGTGATCAAATATCCTTTATTAATTTTAAATCTTAATACTTTGATGGCATTGAGAGTCCATGTTTATTAATTTTAAATGTGTGCCCTATTTGTAATGTCAAAATCTGGTTTTAAACTGGACTAGTTAAAAATCCTAAAAAAAGATCTAATGGTCAGGGATTGCATTAGGTAAATTATTAATATATTTTATATTAAAAACTTTTTTATAAAATATTTCTAATTGTTTAGCACGCTTTTTTCCTTGCAAACGACTTTCTATACGAATATAATAAGCAACACAAAGCTGGTTTCCTGCAGCTCCTCGCACCTTCCACTTCCACTTCCAGCTCCGTGTCTCCTTCCTGTCCTTCACCATAGCTGCTAAGACTGCTGACTACTGCCAGCGAGGCCATTCTCCCATCTTCCATACTTCACTGGTCAGTATTGCTCCCTGGCTCCAGTCTCCGCCCCTGCAGCTCCTCGCACCTTCCACTTCCACCTCCAGCTCCGTGTCTCCTTCCTGTCCTTCACCATAGCTGCTAAGACTGCTGACTACTGCCAGCGAGCCCATTCTTCCATCTTCCATACTTCACTGGTCAGTATTGCTCCCTGGCTCCAGTCTCCGCCCCTGCAGCTCCTCGCACCTTCCACTTCCACTTCCAGCTCCGTGTCTCCTTCCTGTCCTTCACCATAGCTGCTAAGACTGCTGACTACTGCCAGCGAAGCCATTCTTCCATCTTCCATACTTCACTGGTCAGTATTGCTCCCTGGCTCCAGTCTCCGCCCCTGCAGCTCCTAGGGACCTTCCACTTCCACCTCCAGCTCCGTGTCTCCTTCCTGTCCTTCACCATAGCTGCTAAGACTGCTGACTACTGCCAGCGAGGCCATTCTCCCATCTTCCATACTTCACTGGTCAGTATTGCTCCCTGGCTCCAGTCTCCGCCCCTGCAGCTCCTAGGGACCTTCCACTTCCACCTCCAGCTCCGTGTCTCCTTCCTGTCCTTCACCAAAGCTGCTAAGACTGCTGACTACTGTCAGCGAGGCCATTCTTCCATCTTCCATACTTCACTGGTCAGTATTGCTCCCTGGCTCCAGTCTCCGCCCCTGCAGCTCCTCGCACCTTCCACTTCCACTTCCAGCTCCGTGTCTCCTTCCTGTCCTTCACCATAGCTGCTAAGACTGCTGACTACTGCCAGCGAGGCCATTCTCCCATCTTCCATACTTCACTGGTCAGTATTGCTCCCTGGCTCCAGTCTCCGCCCCTGCAGCTCCTTGCACCTTCCACTTCCACTTCCAGCTCCGTGTCTCCTTCCTGTCCTTCACCATAGCTGCTAAGACTGCTGACTACTGACAGCGAGGCCATTCTTCCATCTTCCATACTTCACTGGTCAGTATTGCTCCCTGGCTCCAGTCTCCGCCCCTTCAGCCCTGATCAGCATCCAGTCTTCGACTAGTCAGTCTCCCTGTTACTGTACACGGTCTACCAATCGAAGATTTTTAAAACGAATTTAATTCGGTAACGTCAGTTGCACAATAAAGTTCATAAAGTTGGTATTCACTATAAACGTCAAAATTGAGGGTGGAAACGTCAGAATTGAGGAAAGGTAGTGTGAATAGTTACCTTCCGTAAATGTATGTATACATGCAGAATACGGGCGTAAGAATAAGATTAAAAATTAATATCGCACAAATTGTATATTCAACAATATAAATAATAAAAGAAAATCAACAAATTGTTGCAAGCTTGTGACATTGAAATGTAAAAAGCGAGATAAGGAGGGAAAATATTAATATGTATTTTTCTGTCACGATAACGGTATTAATTAGTGCAATTTTAAATCAAAATGGACGTGTTGTTGTTGTGAATATTAATTGGTGTTGAATAAACTTCCGTAACTTTTAATAAAATGGAAACACAGAAGGTGGGATGTTTGTATTCCACTCTCGTTGTTATCAACGCGATGGATTGTTTGGTTTAATTTTGAAAGCTGGCAACACCTGCCCAAACAACCGGCGGAAATATGCGGGGCCCACTTGTTTAATTAAATAGAATTTTGACTATTTTTCTTACGGGATTCATTCATTAATACGTTCATCGCGAAAATAAACAATGATTGTTTTATATTTTAACACTATACTGATGCAGTAAATCAATTTATGGTGGATTTTATATGTAAAAATTGAAGACTTATATGCAAATTATGGCGCTCAAGCTATCTATTGGTCAAAATCAGTCACATCATGGTGTGTGGGTGTCGATTTTGACCAATCAGAAGCGTCGCAAAGAAAAAGGTTGTCACACGGTGTTCTGGTAATTTTAATAAATAACAAATAATCTTATCTTAATCTTAACATGATTTCGGTTGTGTAGGACCTTTAAATTTATATTAAAATTGCCTTTTAATCCAGAGTTTTTAAGTTCATACGAAAATACCCGATGCTTTTTCACATTAAATAAAATAATCGTTTTGGTTGGTTAAAAAATGAAGGCTCCAAACACAAAATAAATTATTTTATTTATTTTAAACATTACTTTAATTGCTGTATGCATATTTTAATTTAGTCACGACTTTACTGATAAGACGAAAAAAAAAGAATCGATAATACTTTATCAATATTATTGTGTAAAATGATAGTAATTCCAGGTGTAGGCCAAGAGCATAATGCCCTCATATGTATTACAATAAAAATATATTTATAAATATATATAAAAACAATAAGGCCATAATGGCAACACGAGAGCATTCTTTTTAAATTTAGAATAATTTGAAATAGCAATTATTCTGGTTGGTTTATCTTATATATGTTGATTTGAAAAAGTTCAGCGAATGCAAAAATGCATCGTTATTGTGAAATTTAATTTAAAATGACCGATGATATGTTTGTGAAGCATTTTTCCGAGAAGTGTATTAAAAAAGAACAAAGCGTTATCAGTATTTGGTAATTTGTAAATGTCGCCGGCGAATATTCCGTTATTTGGCTGAATTGAAATTGTACAAAACTGTCACATATTATTGATAAGCTATTTATTACACACAGTGCTGTTTAGAAAGACAGTGTTTTGTAATGATATAATAAGAATAATATACATATATTGTAAATGAATTGAATGTTTGTTGAGAGATGACATGTATCGCTGCTCACTTGAGCTCATTGTGAACAGGCGTTAATCTTTCAGCTTCTTAATTGCGAACCTCATTTGGAAAACGAGAGAATTATACAGAAAATGCGTTCAAAATCATGTGCGGCTCGTCAATGTCCTTCTATTAATTATTTATGTGTTTGAAAATAATATTGAACATTTTCTTATTTGAAAAAGCCTCCATGGATGATCAAATTATTTGTCCAATAATCAATGCAACAGAAAGTGTTTCGTAAATATTTTTTTTTTGAGACGAAAGGGCGTTATTGGAGAAACACATTTTTTTTCGAAAAGTAAAATCATCTAATGGCTACATAATGTGCTGGTTACACATTGATAGTTAATTACGTGACAGTGGACAACTTACCTGAAATTACATATCTTAAAAAAGTCCACGAGGATATTAAGTTAAAAATAATCAAAGCAAATATCACAGATTTGAGTAAAACATTACACTAAAATGACTAACTAACCAAATCATAAGACATGTAATTAAAACCAAATATGTCTCGAGGAAACGTAAGTTCATTTTACCGATGGACTGATATTATTTTTAACAAATAATATTAATATCGTAATATAATATAATATTATAGTTTTGTTGTATTAATAGTGAAATTCACTTATTTATTAAAATATAACCGTGATTATTATATGTAGCATCTAAAGATATGCACTACTAGATTTTCACTTTTTTTTGGTTTTATTTGTATTTTGAAATTCATTTTCTTTATTTTCGAGTATAAAATCTGTTTTTTATGGATATTCTTCAAGGGTGAAATTGAAATGGGAAAGGTTTAGTTTGAAATTAATATATATTAATTATAATTTTCTTTTATTTATACCGTCGACATGCACATAAATAAATGACTTATGTATTTAATTAAATGAATGTAATTTTCTTAGAATTATTATATGAATGAGTGCACAATAACCACTCTAAAATGTGCTCTATTTATTTTTTTAGTTAATTTAATTAATTAGTACGTCAATGGTTGATACATGTGTGTTATTTTTCCGACGGTGTCTCCGGTGTTTGCAGAGCTCAGTGTTTGAGTTTCCCGTGTATTGTAGCAGGGCGAAAATGGTGGCCATGTTTAAAAAGTGTTTTGCGGGCGCCGCTTCCTTCAGTTGCCATTAGATCATCGAACAATATTAATTACTATTATAAATATACTTCCAACAACAGCCAAACTTATTATAAATACGCATCCATCATGGCGGGTGAGTTCTACTATAGCCATATTTTTTTGAATATCGAACATTCCTCGCTGGTACAAACAATTTCGAATTTAGAACAATTAAACGTAACTAGACAGATCATTTATTAATGTTTTATTATTCTTACGATGCGTTAAGTTAGTCGTATTGTTCTAATTACCAAACAAATCACGTGCGAAAATAATTTTCAAGACGTAAAAACTAGCCATGAATTTTTTTTTGTTGATGATTTTAGGACAAAAAAAAACATATAATTCAAGAAAATCCATGTAAATATAGTGATTTAAACAGATATGTGTGATTATTTAATTTGTTACGGGGATTTTTTTTCCGTATGGTGTAATATATTCAACGTAATAATTAGTACAATTTACTGAAATTGTTTTAAATACCACATTCAAGGATGTAAAGTCAAGGCTTTCAACAAATAATCACATTCGTTCGTATTATCGTTATCAGTGTGAAAACCCGTCTGTTGAAGTGAAAAAAAAAACTGAATACAAATTATCGGCATTGCGTTTGATGTGAAAATATTATCTGATAGATTTTAGATAAGTTGACGAACATTATAATTTTCAGGCTTGTCGTCTGCGGTGATTTGGATCACATTTGTAATTTTGTTTATTGATGATTCAACCGCTCAAAACGCCGACTGTGACTATTTCCAAAATGTAAGTTGGTTTGAAATGCACGTATGATTGTTGTGTATTGATTTGGGTTTTTATTTCAGGTTGCTTCTGGTACAAGTTATTACGTTTATTCGAGGAATTATCCAAATAGTTATCCAAGAAACCTCGTTTGTAGGTGGCAGGCTCAATGCCCAGCCAATACAAGATGTCGGCTTACATGCTCTGAAATCTCAATGCCTTCAGTAAGAACCCATAAAGTAATTAATAACAATATTGGGATTAAATAAAACAATGTATTTAGACTTCAGGTTGTACCGGTGATAGACTTTTGGTGTCGAAAACTGGAGATTCTGCACTAACAGGAGCTGACACTTATTGTGGAATCGGAACTCTGGATACTTATTCAACATCAAATAGGATTTCAATCGGTAAATTCACAATATTAATTAATTTAATACTTTAAATTAATAAATAACTTTAGACTCATTAGAATTATTTTTTGCTTAGTCAGTAACACAAAACCGTATCTGAAACAGTGACAGTTTTCAAGGATTTTAATGAATATTTTCAAACTTCAAGCTTTAATTTAATGTACACATTTATAATTAATATGCCATATTATCTTATATTATAATAACTTATATATTATAAGTTTTCACATAATATAATTACAAATAAGCTTCTGATATAGATGTGTTTTATGTTTATCGATAGTATCGATTAAAACTATATATTTAACTAGTAAACGATTTTAATTAAGTTAATACAAATAAATATAACTGAAGCAGATGTTAATTGATAAAGATGCGAATTTTTATCATCATTTAGATATATTTTTTCCCATTATCAATTGTCTTGTTTTATTTTCAAAATTTTCACTAATGCATTTTTTGTAAATATTAACATATTGCTTATATAATATTTTAGACAATACCGTAAAAGACATAAGTATAATAAAATAAAAATTTATAAGGTTGAGTTCGTTTATGTCTTTATTTTCATAGAAAAAAAACAAAGTTTTTGTAGATATGTATTTTTGTTAATGACCAATTGTTATAATATTTTCATTTTATTTTATATCATACATGTAAATAATTGACTATAATAACTTATTCACTAGGTTCTAGCAAAGTTATTGAATATACTTACTTATTGTATCTTAAACATTTTCAAAGACGTTTTTTTTTTAATTTTATAGATTCCTATTTTTTATATTTAATGAGTACAGCCGACATTCCACCAAATATTAATTAAGTAAATCCATTAAAACATGTAGGAATTAGATCAAAACAGACAGACAGACATGTCAAGTCAATTAAAAAGCTTTCCTTGTTAAATTATCACAATATTTGCATCGTAAATGATAAGATAAACTGTATTTGTTTCCACGTGAAATGCTACTTTATACACATGTCGTAACGTGTTTTTTTTCTATTAATTAAACTTATCTAAGTAATTGTTTGAAGTGTAATTAAACCGCAGATAACCCCTATTGTATTTTATATACAAAGTATTTTTAAATTGTTTATATAATATTTAGGTCTTGTGACAACATCTACAAGCTCTGGAGGGAAATTCATGTGTACTTTGACAGCTGAACAATATACGCCCCCAACTCAGTGTGACTGTGGCTGGAAATCACAGGTAAATTAACTAAAATCACTAGGTAAATTACAGGTAACTTCGGACATAACGGAAAAAAATTAAAAAAAATCCTATTAATATTATACATGCTTAAATTCAACCATGTAGTCAGTATAAGGCACTCTAAAGGCCACTTATAAAAGGACTTAGAGGAAAACGTATACATACGCTATGGTCTTTTATATGTATCAATTCAAAGTGATTTGGCTCATACTTTACCATAAGACGTGACTCGTCATTAGATCAAAAGAAATACTGACAAGAATTTGCTCTCAATTGGCTTTAGTGTTTGTTTGCATTTTTTAATACGTAAGCAATTGCAAATGTACAGCGTCTACAAGTCTTTTTCCAGTTTTTCGCGCGAATTTCTATTTAACAAAATAATAATTTTATCCATTTTAAAAATGGTGATTTACAAAGCAATAAAAATGGTAAAATTTACCATCGAATTATATTGTATTTAACATTATCAAGTGAGCATATTTTTTACGAATTGTGATTATGCAGGATTTCTGTAAATTGTATCTATTTGGTACAACCGATCTAGAATACCAGACAACTGGATATATAAATATCAAGATGGCGGACCAAGCAGGTGAGTTTGACTAAGATAATACTGTAATCAAGGTGATTAACAGTGCTTAAACAACAATAATGGAGAGAGATGTACACTTCTAGCGAGAATATACACAAACTGAAATTTAGCCCACTTAAACAATTAGTGTTGTCTTACTAAGACTCGTCTACTTGATCCGCCATCTTGATATTTATACATGCAGTCGTATGGCCTGCTAATATATCGATCTAATGCATACATCAGATGGAGTGTATTTAATCAATATACATAATTATTAATAAGGATTTTTGATATTGTAGAGACGAATCGTGGGAGGGCAGGAGACCCGTATAAATGAGTTCCCGATGATGGTGGCCCTAGTAGATGTGAACTTGAGGTCTATATACTGTGGAGCCACTATCATCAGCGTCAGATATGTCCTCACAGCTGCTCATTGTATCGCCAATCAGCAAGTGTCCAATGTCGGCGTTTTGTACGGAGAACACAACATAAAACTAAGTAAGCTGAATATATTTAATACACTAAAGACTACATATATCATCTCCATTGATAAATAAACTAAATATACTAAGCCAATGATACTTTAAAAGACGTCAAAACCACAGCAGGCACAGATGAGATGTAGCACCAAAGGTTTCGTGTGTCAGCCGCTTGGGGCGCTGCTTCTACCGCTCATATGTTTAACTGTCACTTCTTTCAAATAACATTACACTGTATTTCACTTAATATGCTAATGTGCGATATTAAAAATTGCTCGATATATTCAAGAACAAATAATATGTCATTATGTAAACAATTTACATGATCATTATGGATGTTATTGTAAGAAATATCTTGTTTCTCTCGAGTGTCGGATTATCGAATCAGTCAGATTATAGGGACTACAATTTTCATGTGGCCGCAGCCCTCGTATGTGTGAGTGTATATGACTATGCACAGGTATTAGTGACCGGGCATATTCGAATGTACGACTTAATGTTGCATGACGCTTCTATAGATAATAATTCCTTGAGTATCTCATATTTCGAAAGTATTGGTTTGTGATAATAAATATAGCTTATGCATTCATTCTAAGGTAAATTGCCAAAATGTGCCCGATTCGAATCAGGTACACTTTTTAATATGTGATTGATTGAAGTTGAAATATTTTATGGGAAGGATAAACAGATTGTATAGAATTTATTGACTACTCTAATAAGATTATCTTGTTTTTATTATTGCACAATGAAAGATTCGCACAGTCTAATTCGGCTAATCTTGTACACATTTCAGCCGACCATGGCTTCGATAATCGATGTAAATAGTCTTAGTCATTTTATCTTATAATCGTGGCAATGTTGCCATATCATAAAAGCCTTTAAAATATTTTGCCTTCATTTGGAGACATGATGATCTCATAATTCTAAAATGTGTAAAAGCAACAATATGTATTAGTTTGTAAAATATAAATTAAGACTAAATCAGACTAAGAGAAGAAAGAAAGAGTAAACAATATTATATTTTCCCGTAGGACGTTTTAAAAAAATGATGTACCAATTATTATTTAAGTTATAACGATATTATAAGACTCATATTGTGTCTAGTTTATGAATAATTTAGAATATTATACAATAAAAGGGGGGTTATTTATTAATATGATTTCAGGCGATAGTACAGCAACAACGATGATCAAAGCTTCACAATTCATCAGGCACAATCAATACGCGTGAGTTTGGAGAATATTTTAATTTTCTTTAAATAAATCTAGCACGTATCTGTTTTTTTCAGTAATGGATATGATTACGACATCGGATTGATAAGAACAGCAGAGGATATTATATTCAGCGATCGTGTCGGTCCTGCTTGTCTTCCATTTAAATTTGCTACTAACTCGTTGGCCAACTTCGTGGTGGAGGCTTTAGGTGAGATTTGTAAATATTTTAAATTAAATTTATTATTAAAATGGGCTTTTCAGTGAATATATTTCGTGGTATCACAATCATAAATTGATTAATTTAATAATACTTTTCAAAAATAATATTCTCACTGATTGATTGCGGAGACTTCCCCAAATATAAAAATATGATTATTTCACAGACATTTTCAATTCATAATAAAACCGAATAATCGTTCAAATACGATAGGTTGACATTATCGAGGGGTTGGATGGAATAAGGGCGTATACTGAAATTGTCACTTTAGATATTTTATAATATAAGTGAAATATTCTTATTTTATATGATAATTTATTTATGAATAAATGCCCATAACAGGATATCTAACGATAAGTTAACTAAATAATTAGGGAGTGGATGGAATAAGGGCGTATACTGAAATTGTCATTTTTGATATGATATATATGTTAAGCATTCTATATTTTATATGATAAAGTATTTATTATCTTTGATAATAAATAAATGCCCATAACAGGATGTATAACGATAGTTTTGCTAAATAATTGGGGACTGGATGGAACAAGGGCTTATATTGAAATTGTAATTTTTATATGTTATAATATAAATTAAACGTTCTATCTTTTATATGATAAAGTATATATTAACATTGGTAACAAATACACGCCCAGAATAAATATACTTTACACAGATCGATAGGGAACTTTACGGAAAGCGGCGTATTCCGTTATACGCCCTTATTCCATCCAACAACTAAATTATACAGTTAAATTTTCAAACACCAAAGAGGTTCTACAGGGAAATTCAAATTCAGTTATAGTAGTAGATATATATAATTTGTGCTCTCGGTCTTTGAAATTTTATTGTTACTCTAGAGGACTTTCGTTCCTTGTTTGTCTATCATAGTTATTAATATTTTTGGATGAATTTTCAGGATGGGGTACTCAATCATTTGCCGGTGCCGATTCTGATTATCTTCAAAAAGTATCTTTGAATGTGATAGACCAGACATCTTGCAGGAATTCTTTGGGAGCTGTTGTAAGCGACAGAACTCTATGTACATTTGCAAGCGGAAAAGATACCTGCCAAGTAAGTTATATTAATAATTAATATTTTAAACATATTCTAATGTCCTCATTAAAGCACGATTCTGGTGGTCCTCTCCTGTACATGGACCCGACTAATGGAAGGGAATATCTCGTGGGTATAATAATTGGAGGGTATGGATGTGCCACAACAAGACCAGCTCTCAACAGCAGAATCACTCAATACCTTACTTGGATTCAAGCCAACACACCTGGAGTTACTTATTGTAACAAATAGAATCACTTGAACACTTGAACGAAACGAAACGAATACAAGCAAACGCCACAAACCAAAATCATGTGATACGTACATAAAATCATGCATTTTCTCCAGTATGAATCATTCAGTATTTCAGCATACGCTAGTCATCTGAAGAATGTATCAGTATCGAACATTTATCATATTTATATATTTTTAATAAATAATATCAAACTTTCGATATTGTGTATTATTAAAAGACTTGGTTCAGCTTACTCGCTTAAATATGTTTATATTTTTGCCAAATAATAAAGCAGCATACTTTACCACTTTAAAATGAGTATAGCTTAGCTACCATTTAAAAAAGTATTTAAATAATGTTATTTCGTATTTTTTTTTTATTAAGTCCAGTTCATAAAAATACTCTGCTTTTTAATATAGTGTGCATGCTATTTTATAGGTGAAATTGCTGCAACTACAGGTTTTTTTATACATTTATTTCTTATGATGTGGAATAACATAAATAATCATAATAAACATAGTTAATTCCAAAACTTGCGAAATTGAAGAACCTCGACTTCATCCCCCTTGAAATTAAATTTGGATATTCAGATTTTTCTTTATTTTCATTGAGATTCATTGAGAGATTGAGACTTTAAACATTTTACGAAAATCGAAGCAACAAATACTTATTTAACGTATTTAAGTATTTATTAATATCATCTACTTTATTTTTGTATCGAGTATTTATGATTTTGGGTATAAATTTTTAATATTCAATATTGTAAACTATATCTTAGCTGTATCGTAGCACTCCGTAGCGTTGTCGTAGCACTTCGTAGCTCGGTTCAAAATGAGCATTGTTATTATTTGCATTAGGTACTTGGATTTGGATAAAAAAATCAAATAAAAATATTCTAGGTGAAAAAACGTTCATATGAAATCCGGGATAATTTTTTTGAGGATCAGTCAAACTTAATCAAAGAAAAGAAATGATTGATTTAATCGTGAAAGTTTATTAATATCTCATATCAACATCTAGATTTGCATAATATTTTTATAATTATTGTCTTTACAATGTTGTAAATAACACATTATTATAAATATTGATTTCTCATAAAACACTCACATACAATTTCAACAACAACAACTTGTTTGATAATACAATTATTATATAATATGTATGTATATATTATTTTTTTATAGAATATAATTCCTTCGTAGATTTTGTTACACGTAATTGATTATAATAATTGGCAAATTTCAATCAAGGAAAATATATGTTTTGCACCCATTTATTGGGTTGGAAGACAATATTTACTACAAAAACAAATTCATTCTCATTACACATTCATATAATATAAATTCACTAAAGCGCTTGCTATTTTTTTTTTAAATAATGCGAGTTATAAAATATAACATCATCAACACTGCGGAAGACACGCGATTGTTTGTAAACATTTTCGGAAGACATTTAATTTATTTTATAATGTATATGTATATTATTATAATATTATAAATGGAAGACATTGTCGTCTTTGAGGAACATTTTAAAAATACAAAACGATGTCCTCTAAAAAACATTTAGCGAAATAAACGACTGATATGTTAAATTCTACGAGTATTCTCATGTTTGATTAAATGTCTACATGTAATAAGAAAATTATCACAATGGTTCAACGAAATTGTATCAAATCGCTAAATGTTTTATATTATTTAACAAACAAAGCATCTCGTACAAGTTAACAATTAATTTTTATTTGTCATTCACATTCAACGATAATTGATCTAATTTATTGCATTGTTAAATAGACACATTGTAATTGAGAGACACGCTTAAATAACGAACGAAATCATCCATCGAAGCGACAACAGTGTAAATATATCTAATTGTGCTCGATATCTCAAATTTTAGCGGTATATTTGTAAATTATATAAATGATATAGATGTTAACTTAACTTAGAACGGCAATCCGATTTCAAAAGCGTTGATCAGAGCAGAACCAGAGTCGTAAACGCCGATGACTCCGAAGAGAACTCCGAGGCCGATGATGAAGTAGTCGTAGGCGATGGTCTGCTGGGTCAACATGTTCTTCTTCAATTTCAAATGGAAATAACACGGCCATATAAAGCTCAACATGGTTCCAGTGAAGCTCCCGATGAATCCCATGAGAATGGAGAAGTGCGGGATGAATATAGCCATCAGTATTGTGAACACGATCACTCCCACTTTCCAGGCCAGTCCCCATACTTTGAGTTCACCGTCCAAGGCCCAGATAGTCGGGAAGATTGTGCGGGGTTTACCCTTAAACAAGGCTTTTTCCAAAAGCTCACACGCTGCATAATAAGGTAAGGGGTAACTCAGAATAGCCTTTAAGACGAGACATATATTGACGAGGCCTTTGAAGCCGGCGGAGTGCAAGTTGTTGGTGATCACCTGTTGAGTGTCGTTTTGGAAGGTCAGGAAACAAATATATCCAAAGAGGGATTTGAAAGCGGCTGCTGCAATGTGGGACCAGTTTAACATCCAATCGAATCTAGATCTATCCTCCATGTTGCCTTCCAGGGTTGGGAGGAATATTTGAGATGTGTATGAGAATACGATCACTCCCAAGCTGATGGGGAAGTTCTCCATGTCGATGGTCCATTTAACTTTCGCCCAACCCCACTCTCCTATCTCGAGGAGGCAATAGCCCACAATAATCGCGTTGATGAAGAGATGGCTCATGGTGCACCAGAAGGAGAGCATACTGACCATTTGTAATGATTTTAGGAATGCCAATGGTATCAAAAATATCCCAATCAACATCATCCAAGACCTGGTGTCTACAGCGCCCTCGGGGAAAGTCCCTATCATGAGATCTCCACAAACCACCACGTAAAGAATGCAGGTCATCAGAAGCTCGATGATTTGGGCGATATTAACAGCTCTGGCGCCATATTTGGGTCCAAAACACTCTTTGGCGATGCTGACATATGAATCGCGTACCCTGATCTTCTGCCCAGTGGTTGGGTCATCTTCGTAAAGACACTCTACAAGTATTTTCCCAGTATAACAACAGATATGTGCGATTCCAATCATGGCAGCAATGGCCCAGTAGCCTCCACGTAGCACGGCAAATGGCAATGACACAATGAACATCCCCTGCAAAATATTTGAAATTACTACCATTTAGGAGTTAGTGTCTTGTTTTTCATATTGTAAATGAACCTGAATAGCGTTGGTGACATTCCAAGCAGCTTGCCATTCATTGATTTTAGCACCGTGTCTTCCTCCGCCTTCTCCTTCACATCCTTCTTCGGAAGAAGCATAGAAGTCACTCTGAACGCTGGCTTGTCTGGAATAAGAATTGCATATATGTGTAATTTAATGACATGCAATTGTACCAAGGATACAGGTGCATGCAAGTTTATCTGTCGGTGGCATTTATAAGTTTAATTGTGATTTTTATTATGAAAATAAAAGTTTATTTGCTTAAGACCTTCCAACTAATTGTTCATCCATTGTTCAAATAGTAGAACTTTCATTTTGTTTTATATAAAAGCCCAAAGGGGGCAAGTAATCTCCTTTGGATGGTTGATAAAATAAAAAAAAGACAAAACGGCATTTTATCCAAAATTGCATACAAGAGATCTGGCTTGCAAATTTCGGGAATTCAATTTATTTGCAAGCGTCCTGATACACGCCCAATAAATAATCTATCAACATGATAATGACATGCAATTTAGTTGCATGCATTGATTGACAAACAAATTATTTGCTTGGCCATTCGACTAATTGTTAATTGGTTAAAAGGCATTTTAAGTCAGTTTGGCTTGCATATTATGTCGGGCATGCAATTTACTTGCAAACGTCTCTATACACGTTCAATAATCTGTCAATCTGACAATTGCTTGCAACCCATGCTAGCAACTAAATTGCACTTGTATCAGTACATTAATAATAACCATAGATATAAACATAAGATATTGCATGAGTGGCGAAATGCATGTTTAGTTCAAGTGGATCAAGTGGCCAAAAACATGAGTTACCTGGCAAACATTATACTGTAAACATCTCTATTGATATCTTCAGTTATATTTCACAGTAAAATGGGTAAATCCATTGTTACTACATGTCATATGGACTCAAACATACACTCAAATACATCTAGGCTCACTTTTTACCAAAGACCACTTCTTTAAGATGTTTAAAATATTTTTGGGCTTTAAGTATTGTCACAACCACTCTCAGTGGTCACTAGAAATGTATTGAGTGAGGTAGACATGCCTTTATCGAATAGGAGAGAAGAGTGCAACAATACACGGGTTTACACGAATTATTTATATACAATGTTTATATCAATGATTGTAACCTGTTGTGTCCCGAAGCGTCTTGTTGATATGATTGCTGATATCCATTTGTAAAGCTTTCTTCAGCCACTTGGTTGGTATTGAATGGGTTAGTACTGCCTCCAGTGAAAGGGTTGTTCGGATTTGTCGACTGATATGTGGGAGAACCTCCTTCTTCATACATTGCTGACATTTCGCAGCTTTCTCCATCCGTGTCTGAAACATGGCTCGTCCATTAATGACCTCGCAATTAGATTAATGGTTAATATTGTTAATTGAACCTACTTTGGCGTGCAAATCTAACATTTTGCCGGTGCTGTGCTGTGTGCGCCGTGTGCTGAGGTCCTTGACTTGGTATTTGTTGCCTTACAGTCTGAAGGGCCACATCTAGGGTCGCCCTGGCACTTGGCAACTTCCCCGCTATATTCTTCAGGTGATTCATCTTAATTATTATATGTATTGACTAACTTTAATACTCTTAGCTCGCGTAGGTACAACTTGGAAGACTTCGATCACTAATTAGCTACACAATATATTACATACTACACGTCCAATTGACAATGCGGAAGACTTGGATTTTTACTGTAATGTATGTTTAAATCACACCATGGTATATTTGGCGATCCGCCGAGATGGGGCTTGGAATAGTTGTGAGGCTGAATTATTGCGTGTGGGAGATGTGATGCCGGTGGCGGATGGTCAGTGGTCAGTTGGGAAGGTTTGAGGATCCCATCTCGGCGGTATGTGTATATTCTTGTGGATGGTCCAGCACAGGCTCCGGCTGATGAGGTTCTTCTTTCAGGCGCCTGCGTCCTTGCACAATCAATGCGGATGCGCATGCGCCCTGCCCTAATCCACTACAACTTCATAACTATTCTCAGTACTGACCAAACCTACCGACTTTTCCGTTATCACATCATCGATTTTAACTACTTGTTCCTTTATGGACTTAAGGCGGCGAACTGTCAACGGGTGGAAATGTATGAAATTTATGTGCGCACGCAATTTGCCGGCGAACGATTTCGCGTTCTGTCATTTAATATGTACATACATATTTTGAAAAAAGATTCCACTATTAAAAGAGATCAACAAATAGTTTTCTTTTATTATAATAAACTGAATTACAGGGCCCTATTCAATATAGTAGTATAATGACACCAATACTTCACAGCTATTCGTACACACACCATCTAGCACGACTCACTAACACACTCTTATATTATTATATACGACCCAAAGGGACGCGAAAATAAAATTAGGAAAAAAATAGTTTCCGTCATAAAAATAATGATATAGGTTTATATTTTCGTAAATAAATAAAAATAGCATATTTTTGCATCAGTTTTGTAAAAGTACCAAAAACAATTGCTTCATTAAATAAAGGTTCTAAAAATGCACAAAATTTTTGGCTGATTTGATAAAAAATTATCTATTTTTTAAAGCAAATATTTTTTTACTTTCATGATTATAATATATAAATTAATTCTATAGTTTTTTTTAATATATAATTTTGTGCAATTACATCGGATACACTTCAATAAATAAAATCTGCAAAATTAATTGATGAAGCATTATATATTTAAGGGAGGGAAATTGTCAAAATGCAGATGAAACTTTTTGTATTATTTATTTATTTTGACGGAATGAACATCTAGGTGTCGAATACATTATTTAAGTTAGTTACATTTGCCAAAACAAAGCTATGTATTACAAAAAATAACATTATTTACAAGTATTCATATAAAATTTAAATGCATACAAATTAAAAAAACACTGTTTCAATACCAAGCCGTATTTATATGTACAAAGATTATTTAAAAAGTAAATGCAAACTACGATTAGTTGTAGTAGAAGAATAAAATCATAGTAAACCATCACAATTCTATTCCGAATTGGGGAAAATTTTGATTTCTTCACATATATATATTTTTTTTTGGTTTCAACTTTTTAAATGGTTACATTATAAATTCTGAGATTGATTGAAAGTATTTTTACTTTTTAGTGCATTCGATAAATATTTTAACAAAAAAAATTGTATAACATAAATAAATTTTTTTTAGAATATCAACTGAGATATTTTATGTATAAAATAAAATAAAGAATATAATTTGAAATTATAATTGCCTGAGTCGAATTTATTGTCAATTTTTGTGAATCTTGAAAAATTGATTATTGTGTTAAAAGAGTAAATATTGTAACAGGAACTCAATTTATAATCATTTAATTTTAAATTATGGCAATTTTTCTACACAAATGATGCTGCCTATAATAATTAGTAGCAATCAGGCACGACTATGGCTTTTAATTTGTCACTTGGAGGATAAGACAAAACAAAAAACGATAAACCAAAAAGGTGTGGGTAAATATTGATTATTTAAAAACTGTTCAACGGCATAAGATATTTTATAAACTTATTAATGAAAAATATACCATAATACTAATGTTGTCATCTTCAGTCTAAGAGGCGTTGATATTTAAGTTTTCAATTTCAAAATCTTTCTCCCAACTCTCGTCAGAATTGCTGCTGGAGCTGTCTGCCGGATGTGAAACATTCTTATCTTTCAACTCTTCAGACAAGCTTTTCATTTTTGCGTCGACTTCTATTGGCTTTTCCTCAACGAAATGATCTTCAACTATCATACTTTGCAAATCAGAAGTGGGTTCTTTGTTATCAATGGTGGGTTTGATTTTTTTAGCGAGGGCGCCCATGCTTTGATGAGCTTTTCCTTTGGTCATAGTTTGTTGCATGGTGGAAATTGTGTCGGAGCTTCTTGATCTGGTATCGTTTATTGTCCTCTTCGAGCTGCCAGATTTTGATTCATGACTCTTATTCGCTTTTTTGTTACCTTGTGTTTTAGTTTTGTGGATGGTGCCAGTTTTGGTGGGGCTGGATGACGGAACACTCTTCTTTTTAAGGATGTTCGATATCTGCCTGGAATTTTTTATTTCATCTTCATACTCTTGAAGCAGTTTTATTTGTTGTTCTTCTGAAAGTTCAATGTTAGATGCAAAATCATCTGAAAATTATTTGGAATAATCACTTAAAAATATTATGTACATATTTACACATGGTTACATCATTACCATTTTTCCACGAAACATCTAGTATGGCCGCTTCGTCTAAAATTTCTTCTGACGGGGTCGCAATACCGTCTGATTGAGAAATATCTAAGGAACGGCTCTTTGAAGAACCATAGTTGGAGCGTAAACTATCACCTGAACTTTGACTGCTATGTGTAGGTGATTCTAGTTCAGTCGTTGCAAGACTACTGACTACTGCATCTGTACAAACGTCTGGAAATCCAGATTTTGATTGTGCTAGTCGATCCTCCAATAATGCTTTTCTAAATAGATACCTGAAATTATAAAATATTTATAGAATAAAATAATATAAATCAATTTTATTTTAATACCTCTCCCAAAAGTCATGTTCAGATACTGCATGAGGTACGAGTCTTTCAAATTTTTCCTGTAGGGTAGAAGAAGATTTCAATTGCTTTTGAAGAGTAGGCGGAGAAGGCAAAGGACAAGTCTCTAGCCATGCAGCCATCCGTGCCAGAGCAGCACCTTCAGGACAAACCAAATATGTAGCATCTAATCGTTGAAGCTGTAGTAATTCTTTCTAAAAAAAAACATAATATTAAAAAACGCACATATTTAATATTGAACTTTTTGATGAAAAGTAGGTCGACCTGGAACGATGATAAAGTAACAATATCTCCATCAGTCACGAGGAATGCTTCAGTATCTTCATCGTCAGGTGCCGGATTTAGTACAATGTTAACCTGATCTATAAGTAAAAATTAAATATGAAGTATGTATAATATTATATTCTTATTTAGTGACTTATAGTTTAGTACCTAAAAATGTGCTCAAACTTTTCTTCATCGTATTTGCAGTGGATTCAGGCTCGTTTAACTGCAAAAAATAATGTTATAAGCAATCATTGGGAATGAAATGATATATGTATATAAGGTAATGTTTATAATTCAGAATTAAAAATTTTGATATAAATATGCTAGTTAATACCTTCAATGTTTTTTCAATCGCAGAAGAAGTAGAATTAATCACAAAGGAAGCTTCACTTTTAACAGCAGTACTCAATTCATCCAAATCCTTTTTTACCATACCGAGAACTTCAGCAGACTAAAAGAGATGTATGAATTTTAGGTACAATTCAATGTGAATGTTTATGTTTTTCATACTTTCGATTTGGCAGCAGAATACCAAGATCCCCACCATCCTCCAGCTTCATCGCCAAGATTTTCTAGGCATTCCTTGGCTTCATCAACATTTTCAACTGTCTCTACGTCAGGTGAAGTGTCAGGAGTGCCCTTTTCCTCAATCACAGGTGAACCATCGTTACTGTAATCAATCAAATTAATTAAACACTGTTCTAGATCTGAAAACTAGAGTGTGGTCGGCCATGTTGATTGTTTATTATAGTTCACAGCGAACAGATGATTATCACGCGTAGAACAATGAGGCCTGGGTATATCGTGATAGTGGGATACCGGGATACTGGGATAGTGGGATACCGGGACCGGGCTAGAGCAGCACAGCAGTACTCACAGATCAGCCATTGGCCCTGCAGCGCTCCCTCGCGATTTCTTGTTGTTGCTGTCAAACCTGCAGTCACTATTTGTTGACAGTCGCCATCTTGGACTACACTATACAACAGAATTTAACATTGGCATTGCGTCACACTGCGACGTTACCATTTATACATATTCAAAGCGAAAAAATATTTTCAAAACTATTTTTTTTCTATTTTAACTATTAACTTTTAAGCTACATGATCCGTCAATAGACTATCTTTTCTTTGTCGTATGCCTATCAATTAAAATCATCGACACTTGTATCATTCAAACTATCGTTCTTCTTTTATGGTTTCCTCATTTTCATTCTTATGATGTTATTTTAATTTTCATCCTAGTTATAAGTCGCCTTCAACGTGAATCATTTGTTTTTTTTAATTTATTGCTATTTTTTTTCTTTTCTTCTTTCATGTTTCAACTGACGAGTGACTTGGGATATTCTTTAATGCTCTAGTGGTACTGCAGTATGATATAATAATAGATGTATTATATGCAAATTAAAATAAATACAAATAATTGCAAAAATAATATAATTTTATCCAGTGAGTGAAAATACATATATAAAAAAATAATATGTTATCGGTGTAAACATAAGTATTATCTTGGACGAAACGTCTAAATATTGAATAGAAAAAATCTTATCAGCAACATTATACAAAACGTACTTTAATGAATTTAATCGCTCTTTCAGATTACATTTTCAAACTGTAACAATAAAAAACAAACTCATTGTTTTTTATACAACATATCATTTATTGATACTCAAATAATCAAATGTAAGGAATGGTACATTAAATGTAACACAACCACACCTGCATTAATTGTCCAAGTCGGCTAGTTAAATTCCAAGTCGACAAGTTTGAGAATCTTGCGTATTTATTTATTAGGTGATTGACCGCCGGATTTGAATATGTAAACAAAGTACGGTACAGCGTAATTTCTACGCATATTGCATGAAGTAAACAATACCTTGTTGACGGATTCAGACCTTGAACTTGAACTAATGCGATGACGTCATACAGTTGTTTTTATTATTCTCCAATGACAGCATATATTCACTCATTAATAAAACCGAACATTCTCAAGCTGTCATAATATATTTTTTTTTACAAAAAAAATATTCTGAGGTCCGTTTTAGTAGATAATTTTATAATCGTACTGGCATTATATAATGGAGATAAAAATATTCTAGTTTCAATTAAGAACATGTTGTATACTTATATAAATGAAAACATTGATTACATTATTTGCATATTTATAGCGTGAGATTGAGGAAACTGATATAAAAAATGCATATATCTGTATATCATGAGAGATTTAAAATAACATAATATTGACTGAATGAAGAAGGTGAAGTATAAGAAGCTTTAACATACATACATATATCATAAATGTCTAAAATCTAAAAAAGTTAAGGAGTCGGTCGTGGAGAGCGCCGTGATGTTCGGCACTGCCACTTTCTTCGATTGATTGACGTACGCTGGTTTGTTGTCTTCTTCTCCTTTTTTACTCCAATTGATCGTCGTGAAACTGGATCGGACGTGGCCAATTTTGGAAGCAAAAAGTTGTTGCTGTCCTCCAACTTGGTCATCCATCAGTATCGGAGTCCTCTGCCGCGTCCTTGCCACGGATACTTTACCATACCGTATGTCGTATATTGTAGGACTTAAGTAATGGATTCCCAGGCATACGTCACCGTAAATACGATAGTAGAGTTACTTAGCTACACTTATGATCTGTTTTTTTGTTAAATAGTGCCTCGCCGAGGCTCAGATGAGGCATTAACTGACAAAAACCGATCATAAGTGTAGCTAATTAGCTCTACTTTCGTATTTACGGTGGCACTACTTTTACCACTCGTCCTGTTAATCTATCACTTGTCGATCTTTCTAATAACATTACACCATCTTTCACTTAATATGCTAAAATGTGTCATTAAAATTTGCTTGATATATTTAACGACAAATAATGTCACTGTGTAAACAATTTACGTAATCAATTCAAGAAAATTCTTGTTGAGTATCGGATTTTAGAGACTACTTTTAGAGTATGTATAGTATGCGCATGTAGTAGTGCCGGCCATGTTTCAATGTATGAAATGTTTACGGTGACGTATGTCTGGGAATCCATTACTTTATCGTTACTATATTACGTGATGGGCAGGTGGTTTAATCAGTCAGATAGCTTGTGCTTTTATTATTTAATAAAATTATTTTACCCACAGCAAAGAACTTGTAATACTCTAAAGTCTGTCCACATTCAGAGAACGAGATTAACTATTAAAAAAAATAGATATAGAAATCGCTAGTCAATTTTTTAGGCGACGTAGATATTTCGATATTTTCATTGATCCCAATAATTTTTACACATAGTTTTCATTGATTTAAATTTAGTATTACTAATCAATCAATCATTGACACTTAATTTTCATTTGTAACTTGTTTTTTTTGTAATAATGTACCTACTACCTAATATAATAAAATACGTCAAGTTAAATATGTGGTTTTACTTATGCTATTATCTATGTATACTTACTTAATATCGATAACACAAAACGCATCTATATCTTCTGAAGCTTATTTGTAAAGTCATATAATAATGAAATATAATAAAAGCCAATAATGTGCCAAACCTCACTAAGTGGAGTACATTTATTTTCATTGTAAACTATTGACTTGTAGATACGATTTATTATTCTTATTTAGATTAAATGGAATATTAGTTATGCAACTTAACCTCATCTTATGGCGTTTGCGCCTGCAGCTAGGCAAACAAGACAGCACGGCACGTCACAATATTCACAAATCATCCAGGACATTTCAAGGATGCTGTATTGTGCATAACCAGGAATTGATAAAGCTTTCTACATATATGTATAGTATATGCTGTGATCGATATTCAATCTATTCACAAGCTTCTATTTGAACACAACATAAAGCATAAATTATATTAAAAACTAGGTACACCGGTGAAGAAAGTGAGTGTTATAAAGTTATGGAAAAAAATACTGAAAATTCTAAGAAGTTGAACATTAGTATTTGATTACAGAATTGATAGTTACCTATTTGCATATATTGTAATCGTTTCTGGATGGTTATGGTTAAAATATATTTATAATTAGATCTGGAGTAAAATATATTTATAATGTATCCAAATACTGTGTAGACTTTTAATCATTTAGAATATTTTAATATTTATCGCAAAAATATACTAATTTATAATAAAGCATACAGATTTTTTTGCACTTACGATATTATACGCTGGAGCAGGCGATATATCGTTGTTGTGGTCGGTGTAGAGTTGCATTGGCAATGGCAATGGCAGTGGCAGTTCCCCTTTCCTTTTTGTGGGCCTTTGTTGGTTTTTTAGCCGCTATACTCCGGGACGAGGGCCCAATAAAAAGCAGAAACATGCACAAAAAACACCAAACTGCCGCCCGCTCGCGTATAATCAAAACCAAACACATAAATAACATTCGGGAGGAACGATCGAAATTTCAGCGACCAACTTCGCCGCCACCGGGACTCCAAACAGGGAATACTCTCCACTCTACTACACAATATTTATTCCAATAATATAAAATAACTATCTTTAATAATTACATCCAGTGATCCATCTAGCCTACATACAGCGTGTATTGATTAAGGGGAAACGAAAATATTAACTCATTAGTGCCACATGGACACGCAAATTTTGTACTCGGTGTGTCAAGGTTTTTTTTGTTTGTTTCGAAAATAATTTATTTGTATTTTTTCTGTAATCAAATATTAATAATAATTATCAATAAATTTCAAATCAAAATAATATTTCTAGTTTATTAGTAAACATGCGTTTTAATTGCAATGCTTTATTTATTTAAAATGCTACTGATGCTACACGACAAAATAATTTTATTTATTCAAATGCCATTGAATTTGAAGAAATCAAACGTACTTATTGAGTAAATAAGCAATGTGTTGGGTTATACATTTTTTTTAAATAAATATGAATGTCAGAATTAAAGAATAAATCATATCACAAAATAATATACCGTAAGTACTTAACAAAAAACATATCCTGCAAAATAATCACAATCTGTAAAAATATGCTTACTTGGTAATGTTAAGTACATTTTTTTTACGCAAAAATCACAATTCGATGGTAAAATTGCCCACAATTATTGTTTATTGAATCACCAATGTGATTTTTTTTGTAAAATAATACGGTAGGCCTTTTTTTCACATATATGTGGCTTCTTAAAACAAAATATTCATTATAAAGTAGGCATATATTTCAGTATATAATGTAAAAAAATCACTGTTTTATATAGTGTAAATATTATATCAAGAGATGTGCTAAAGTCAAACGAATATTGTAATATGTATACCTGTCTATTTTCTTTAAATCGCTCTAAATTTTATGAATTAGAATAGAATATTATAATATTTGTTTGATGTTGGCACATATATGGTTATCCATGTACTTTAACATCCAAGCCGAATGAAATAAAAAAAAATACTAGTTGCTTGAAAGATTGTAACTCATAATGACGTCACATTTGCAGACTCCATGAATTAAGGGGTGTAATATTAATGAATAGACGATGTTTGGTGAATTTTCTGATAAATATGAGTTGTTTAGTCTCTTCGAAATAATAAAATATAATTTAAATATAGTAGTGAGTGGAAAGCATGGCTAAAAAATGCGTTCTTCGTAGTCGTTCTTCTCCTGTCATGAGTATCAGGTCTTTGTATGTGTGACATGTTGGCAGTGGGTCTCCTTAGCTTACAACTCCACTGTCTCATCTCATCTCACTGCTCGATATTTATTAGGTATTCGTCCTAAGACCGTCAACTTAAGCCCACACACTCTAATCATATAAAACTATAAGTTAATGTTATGCAAGCCATCGTAATCTTGGTTTCAGGTTCACCGCACGCCTATTAAACCTTACAATACAATACGCCACTACTGTAATAAAACCAAACCAGTATTTCAGCCTACACTCACTTTATTATTATTATTTATATGCGACATGACTCTTAAGACAATTAAATCAAATTAAACCTTGATTTGAGTGAACTGAGTACTATTTGTTATACAGCCAAAAAAATCATGGTATTGTTTTTACGAGAAATGTATCAACAACTTTGAATAAACATCTATCATCACAACTGATTCCAAGATTTTATATGAGTATATTGATAAGAAGTGGAAGGCTTTTATTCTCATATATATATATATATATATATATATATATATATACTATAGCAATACATATATATATATATGCATATATACCTTATAGCTAAATTAAGCTTAAAGCTTAATAAGCGAAACTTTAAATTACCACTGAAATGTTAAATATTAAAAATTCTTATCTTATTATTATTAAAAATCTTAAAAATTCTTTAACATATCTTTTTTCACAAACACATTTGATTTTATCTGTCTCCACTGTCATTAATGATTTTACTATGTTCGTGTTTCACAATATTTTTGTTTTATTCATATAGTATTAAGTATATGTTTTTGTAATTCTAATGTTATTTTATTATTATTTATTATATATATTTTAGTAGTTCTACATGTGGGTTTTTGTATTTTTCCCATAAATTATGTTATAACTTATTAATTATTTTAATTATTAATTGATTGTACTCCGTATTAAAATAAGTATAAGACTTAGTCTATAAACTTAAAATTGTAACATCTAATCAAAATGTATCAGAACATTGTATGCAAATTATATTTAATAAAGAAATTGTATAATAAAAAAATTCAACATAACAAATAGCATTTAAATTGTCTTAAAATATTAAAAGAAAACTCAACAAATCAGTGAAAATTTAACTGAAGTACTTATTTTACCATTATCATTAACTCAATGTTGTAACTAATTAGTGTTCAAATATTTAATTGGCTTTAATATTTTTCCTGTATTTATACTAAATAGTGAAATATACTAATAGGTTTTACCTCATTATACAACGTAATTTTTTAAATTTAAAATCAACAAATCAGTGTAATTTAACTGAACTATTTATTTTATCATCTCTGATAAAATAAGGGTTCTATACTTTATACTGGTTTTTATTATTTTCCCATATTTATTATAACTTATTTATTTAAAGGCGCCTTAACCACGAACTCAACAAAACTTATTTTTTTACTATTGTTATGACAGATATTTTTTTTAAAATTAGCCTTTAATTCATTAATAGTAAGGAGTTTTAAAATTGGCTGCATTGGGGGGGATTTATGTGTCGTAATCATTTATATTAATTTATTTATTAATAATGTATGGTACAATAAATAGTATCGCATTGGCATATTTCCAAAATTGATATTAAAATTAAATAATTCACTAGATTAAAATTTGGCTTTGCCCAATCAATCTGTTATTTAGTTTTAAGCATAATACTTTGTAATTATTTTTGTTAATGTTGAGTCTATTCTTATTATTATTTATTATTTCATATATCTATTTGTAAATGGGTTTCAATTTTCCCCCCATACTTTTTATTATTTGAAACTAGTAACCTCTCGTGTCAAATAAAAATGTTATTAAAATTCTCATGTTAGTTATAGGTGAAAAGATTTATATACTCTGTACACCAAAGTCTATTTCAAGCTATGTATAATTCAAATTAAAACACTATATGGATATATTTTGATAATCTGTTTCTTTTGACTTATAAAGTTGTTTTAATCGAAACAGGTCAATGTTGAAATCATATTTATGGAACTGAACGCCTTATATCAAATGTCATTTAAAATTATAAATACTCATCCTCAAGAGCCTCAACATGTAAAATATCGATAATATGAATATTGAAGGCATATTAATATTTAATTATAATGTTTATTAGTCGTGTACTTATAATATATTGGCAAAGCATATCTCGACAAATGTTTGATGGGCGTTTCCCTTGTGAAGGCTCTGTTTAATGACCCTTAATTCGTACATACTTCAGCCTCCGCCCATACAACTTGTGTGGTAATCCTTATCTACCCTCTAGTACCCTCATCCGATTATCCTGTAGGATAGAATAAATCCACATGACGAACATCACTTCCTCTTCACAAAGATGCCAGTCATATTACATATATAAAGGTGTCTGATTCAGAATGAGAAATGGGGGGAGATGTGCTCCAATGTTTACCATTTTCAATTTTGCAATAATAGGGCTAATTTCCATAGATATATAATTACCTCTTATTATTATTTTTAGAAATTTTATTTATTTATTTATATACTCCCCGATGGGGCGGGCTTTGAGAGGGTTTTTACAAATTTGTTTTTTTAGAGACAACAAACTGTTAATTCATTGTATATAGGTGATTTTAACTATTACTAGTTACACAGGTCACCGACTTAATAATCAGTATTTACCTTACAATACAGGAAATCAGAGTAAACCTGGATCAAAACTATCGATCAGGATCATTTATATTAATAATATGACCCCATATTTTTTTACATGATTTATATCAATTTATAATATACATTAATTTTACAGGAGAGTCAAAAAAATAAAAACAATTCAATCTGAAAAATGCAGACTGAAAACTACATTTTTTTGCATTGATATTTTGACATTTATGCATTGAAAATCAATCCAGAAAATCAGAGTAAAATTGGAACAATGCGATCGATCGGGATTTGAACCCACAATAGGTATTTGTTTTTACAGTATTTTAATAGAAACATAATCTTTTGATTACTCATGATTAAGTGCCTTTTTGCATTTTTGGAAATAGTTTGTAGACTGTGACTTAATATTATCAAACTCTTAAGCACACAATATATAAATGTTCAATATTAAATGTGAAGTACTCAAATTCAATTTGAATACAAGCAGAAAATTATAGTGCATTGGAAACATATCAATATCAAAATTTGCGATATTTTGATAATCAAATATTAGAAGTAGGTTTAAAATGCTGTGTTATAAACAATTGTATTTGGGAGTTTTTGATTCTGAATATTTGCCTAGAAGCCATACAATAACTGGAGCTTGTCTCTATGAATAAGTTCTCTATATATTCATATAATTTATTTATGTAGGACATTCCAGGGTAGATAATTTTAATAGCAAAGAACGTGAGAGGCACATATAATAGTTTCTAATTCGTGTTTACTTTGGGTGGGCGTTGTACTAGATAAGATCTCATCGAAGAGGCGTATCGCACCATAGCTTATTAACAATCAATTTGTTAGTCGCCTGTATTTTATATGTTATACCAATTACTATCTCCAAGATATTCATAAACCAATCTATGAATATTATATATTTTTATATTTATTAGATTTGTACGTCAGGGCCTTTTTTATTATAGTTAGAGCCTCCATAATGTGAACACCCGATATGGAAAAAGCCAAAGCCTTTGGAGTATTATAGTATGTAGATATTTTGAGAAAGGCATTGTTTAAAATTAAAAAAAAATCTTAAAATTAGGTTATTATTATAAGAAAATGATGGGTAGGTGGGGTTGTAAATAAAATTCTCAATTAATTTAAATCCACCCAGTATAGATATTCAGATTAGAAGGGGCTCGAATTATTATGTCTATATTATATTTGAAATTATTACTCTTAAACAAATCTACAATATAGAAAATCGTATTCTGAGATTCAGAGGATTGATCAGAATTTTATAAAAATATCCATGAATTCAAAATTGTTCTGTTTCGTGTAAAATAACTTTATTAATAATAAGATTTTTTGTCATCACGAAATGACAACATTATTTGAAAGGAACAGATTATCAAATAATAATATATTGTGATATTGTTTGTTCTTCCATACATAATTAATAAATAAATGATAAAGGCACGGAAATAAATAATTATTTTGAATATGTATCCACCTTTAAAACATCTTGTTTATTAATGAATGGCTAATTGTAAAACATCTATCATAATAATCTTCATGAAAATTAAATCTTTTTGGAGAACATTTATCAAATAAAAAATGACGTCCTTGTAAATTCATGGTCAAAGAACTGAATATCTTAAATGAATAAAATATAAAAACCCATCGATAAGTCATACATAATTTTTAACTCCTCATTATCAATGAAATAAGAATATTTTATTGGTCAAATAAAAATCTATTGAGTTCCTGCTTATGGAACTTTACAACTCGATTACATTGTATGATAAAAAAATTTGATCAGAAGCCTTCAAAGTAAGTAAATAGGAATGAGCTTTACTTAAGCTTGGGATTCCTAGGCGTGCGTCGCCGTAAATGAACACCGTAAAGATGGTAATAGAGTTGCTTTGCTGTACTTTTGATCGGTTTTTTGTTAATTAGTGCCTCGCCCGAAGCTCAAACGAGGCATAAACTAACAAAAAACCGATCATAAGTGTAACTAAGTAACTCTTCTATCGTATTTACGGTGACGTATGCCTGGGAATCCATTACTTTATAGTTGTAATTTTTAGGTACATTATGGGTGGATGTAATATTTGTTTTAGTATGGCGCCGGGTATTTGAGATGGCCCAGTGGTGATAGTGTACAGGTTTTATAATATTTAATATAAATATATTAAAGGTAAAGGGTTTGATATTGGGGCGTGCCGCCAGCCATATCAAGATAGTACGGCGTGCGTTACATTTAAGAGTATGTCCGAAAAGTTTCCACTATTTGTGTAGGCATTTTAATTTAATAAACTCAGATAAACACCTTCAACACCCTCCACCCTCTTCACAACTATTATTTATTTAAATTTTAAAATAAATACCTTACCTACTACAAAGCGCTTCGAGCGTTAACGTGTTTAATGAGCTTCATTTGTGTGGTTCTCAAGTAATTTGAGAAGTTCATTAGAATTTTAAGTCATAAATACTATTGAAATAAGCCTGAGTGAGAGATTTATGTAAATAATTAATTCTCTATCGATATGTTAAAAAAGTATAAGAAAAATATGATATTCTGTTATGGGCTTAACTGTAACCTTCTATTTTTATGATAAATATAATATTTTGCTAGATAATCATAAACTGAAAATTTCAGTAAATGCCCTTGTTCCATCCATCCCCTCAATTAGCAGCGGACATTTTGTTTCTGCCCCTTTTATTTATTATGTGTACCCTTTATTTTCAAAAATGCACATTTTCTCATTTATTTTTAAACAAAAGTATTTATATAATAGTAGGAAATATTTTGGTAAATTGTATTTTTTACATAAAAAAGCTTGATTGTTTATTTGAATCTATTTGTTACTTTTTTGTATTCTTATAGTTGTCAACAAAATAAATGATTTTTGATGAGGAAAATTTTTACAGAACATACTTAATTTTTTTCTAAAGGCTGTCATTGGTTTTAAGGCCGTTTGATAAAAATGCTAAATTCTTCAATCATTCGATTAAATATACATAAATTATTGTCTAAATAATGTGTAAGTATTTTTTATCGCAAATTGATGATGATTATACATAAAATCCATAAACAAAATATATTTTTTAATTAAAAAAACTAATCTAAATAAATAAGAATACCGAGCTATTATATTAATTATTAAAAAAATAATATCCTGAATGGGTTATTGAGGATTTTTGCTTTTGATAAGATCGTCTGCGCTTTATGGGTTTTAATGGTGATCTTTAATTGCGAACCACGACCGAAGCCCATTTCCCATACTATCATCACTTTTATTCGGTAATTGCTTCAAATATTCAATTTAAACTCTCCTATCCGTTTAATAATCTTATAAATAATAATCTTTAGGACACTGGCCGGATTATTGAATACATTTTGAATTATTTCAACGCAAGGTTTAGTATAAAGCGGACTTGTTAATTTGTAATTTATAGGATAATTGTAATGAAACTACTGCTAGGTAAGTGTATTTGATAGAATATTGTGATAACAATCCTGGATGATGAAATGACGAGGTTGTTGAATGTCAAGCCCGAGGTTTAGTACAGGTCAAAGGTCAATCTAGATAAGCTTTTAAGTGATTTAAATTGTTTTCAGAAATCGCGTCTAGGAAACCCATCTTGATACTTTAAATCAATCTTATAACTATTCAACGCGGAACCTCAAACAGAAATATGGTCGATGATAACATTTTCTTAATGGATATAATTAAATTAATAAGCAGATTTAATACATTTTTAGTGTACACTGCAATATTGATTCTTAATAAATATTAAATATATTGATTAGGTCACCGAGTTAATAAATCTGATCGAGAGAAATCGAGTAATAAATCTGCAGTATTCCCATTGAAAACATTACAAGATTGGTGTATTTCGGTTAATTAATTATTTCAGAATTATTTTGCTTTAATATACTTTTTAAATCTCTCATTGCTTCAATTGATTTCACAAAAATATTATATGAAAAAGCATTATATAATTATTCTCAAACATATGGATTAAAGGTGTCCCATGTATTCCTATTATATATATATATATATATATATATATATATATATATATATATATATATATATATATATATATATATATATATATATATAATACAAAGATTTTTTGATATTAGTAATACTTTCACAAAAATATAACTTACCACATTTTTATAAAGATGTATGAAAAAGATATATTCTAATAATAATTGTTCATTTTATTAATTTTTATTATTCAACTTTGAATACCCACTAGTCAACAAAAATTTTCATTCTTATTTTTCAATAAATATAATGATTTTATTTAAAAATATTGCATATAAAATGTTTGGGGAAAAGAATTAAATATAATAATTAAAATTTTATACAAATTGGGAATATTTTTAAACAATTTTCACAGTTTGACTCACCTGTTAGTAGAAAGCATTTATATTTCTGATCATAATAATAATCCGCTGTTATTCCATATTAATCCTAAATAAAAGTGGTAGTAGCTTGAACCGTATTTAAATGTGTAAGTGATAATTTTATTATTTATTTTTTTAAATTGTAATAGATTTATTTGTACAGTGTTTGAATTTTGAAAGTTTTATGCAAAACCTGAATAAATTAAATATTGAGAATACACACATATTATGTAATGTTAATAAATTCTTATTTGGCAATATCTACTGTAACTGAATTTCAAGTTCATTATTCAATATGAAAATTTACTATACACATGTATTATCAAGTAATTAAGTGTCGCTGTAATACTAATGCAAATGATCAGATTTAGGTATGAAGGCTTGCATTTTTTCGTATGGAATATATTAGACATATTATTAGAGGGTCCTGATGAAAGTCCAGGTAAAGGATGGATCCTTTATAATGTATAATAGTATCAAATATCATCTATGAAACACCGTTACGTCATTATTAGCGAGGCCCAAGGCTGAGGTCGTGCAGCCTCCTATTTGTTTACCGATGCTCGATATTATCAAAATAACCACACCATAATACAACCTGCTAGTTAATATTAATAATATGTATATTAAAACTAAATAACATTCATATTATTTCAGTAAGTCTTCTATTAATCATAGTTTTATACGGGAATCATCTCAGAATGCTTTACTATTTATGCACCCGCCTGTCATACTCTGTATTACATTATGTGACTTCCACATGACTTTACAATAAAGTACTAATTCAATAAAATATATTAAATAAATCACAACCAATTATAGACAGGACGATTGTGCAACATCCGTCATGGATCATATATACCAAAAAAAATGCCTGCTAAACACACATTATTTAATGTTTTTTTTATTGAAATTATTGGTTAATTAATAGTATACCTCTAGTCGAAAACACTTATATATAAACAAATAAAATATAAGTCAAGGTTTAGCTTTTTATACTGGAAATTTTTTTTATTGAACGAGGGGTGATATTTGAAAAAAATCTTTAAGGTAGGTACTCTATTATAATTACCAAAAAGCTTTGTAAAATAAATAAATCGTCCTGCATGACGTTGAAAATCATTCGTTTTTGGTATATAATATATATGTTATTTTTTCTCCATAGATATTTTCCGCAAAAATGTAATAATTTGAAATAATAAATAAAATTATCTAATTTCACTGCTTGGCTCAACTGTTAGTGGTAACCATGTTTCGTTCCGCTTATAAGAATCACCCGCTGTCAGTTCATAAGAATCCGAAAAAAATGGTTGTAGCTTAAACGATACCCGAACTTTGTAATTATATAATTTTTAAATAAGATAAAAAAATCGCGATATCCTACTTTCCTTTAAAATATGAAGTTGAAGGCTATCTGTATAACACGTTACAATTAATATTGGCTTCAATGCTGTTATAATTAATTTTGTAAATTTTATTCAAGATTTAAAATGTCATTATTTTTATAATATATGAGTATTTTAAAGCGTTGTAAGACCCGAATAACATAGGTACAGTTAAGGGTATTTTATATATATATATATATATATATATATATATATATATATATATATATATTATATATATATATATACTATATATATATATATATATATATATATATATATATATATACATATATATATATATATATATATATATATTTATTAATTATTATTAAGAAAAAACAGTCGTCTGGAATACCAGGGAACCTACATCTCTGATTTTTTGATAGGGTTTTTTAGACAACAACGTGTTAATTGTCTGTCGGTGATCTTAACTATTACTAGTTACACAGGTCACCGACTTAAAAATCAGTATTTACCTTACAATACAGGAAATCAGAGTAAACCTGGATCAAGATGATGGATCGGGATTTTATTAATATTATTCCTGATCTCCCAGTCGTAATAACCGATCAAATCAATTTAAAAAATCTTGTCTTGAGCGGGATTTGAACCCATGAGCAAAGTATTTGTAGCCACGCTTTTTATCTCCTGAGCTATCACGCTGGTATATATGGTGAAATATTTAGATATGGTGGTTTAGCGTAGTTGCAAATATGAGCAATTTAAAGAGATAATGATAAAGTAGTCTGATATTAGTGTTAAGGGTAATTCCTGTGTTATCTGCTGAAGTCAGTGATAGTGATAAGGAGTTGCGGGTCGTGTGAAGTAGTGCAGCCTATCTCCTGCTAATTATCAACCTGATTTGTTGAATCTCCTAAAACGGAACGACCATGCTTACTATCGCCATCCAGTCCACCAACACTGACCAAGGATCCTCAAACTGTGGGATATTTAAAAGGAAACTAAGGTTGAAGACGAGCTTTTCGATCGAAACTCGCCCAGTAACTCGCGCTTGAGACTTAGCCACTCTTGAAGAAACTAGCCCTTAGTAGGCGATATTTTTGGCCATTCATATATTGATCTACAAATAATTATTAAGACTATAATAAATTTTAATTATACAACTCAAAGCCTTCTAAGTAACGTGTTACTTGGAAGAATCGTGATTACATAAAAAAATAAAACGGCCCACATTATTTGTTAATGTACATTTTGATTGATTTTAAAATAATTTATTATACAGCTTGTTAGATGATATAAAACAAGTATTACAATACAAGTATTCATATCGACAGACCTCGGTGTGAGACCGTTGGAGCCATGGTCCGCCGAAATGTTGAACACCAATACCAGAATTCAGACTGCGCCAGACGAAATAAGAAAAATAGCAGAATGTGAAAATTTTCATAATAAATAATTTAAAAAACTAGAAGATCCTAATATTTTTTTTAATTTGTACAATTATCATTCCAACATATCTTATGAATTAGACTTAGGTGTACAAACCTTTAAATAAGATGAGAATTTTAATAACATTTTTATTTGATATGACCTCTCATAATATTAAAAAATAAAAAGTATGACGAACAAGAACATAATTCCATTAAAATATTTTTACTTTAATTAAAGACATATTGAATTATATAATATATCAATTTTATTATCTTACACTTAAACCCTATTTTACTTGATTTTTATTCTTTTAATACAATTTACATCAATTTTTCAACTAATGCATTATACTTGGATAATAATATCATACTTTATACTGCTTATTTTAAAAAAAAATGGCTGAATATAATATATTAATAATTAATTATTTTTGATACAATTATTGGTGGAATTAATAAATTAAACAAATGGTACATACATTTTCAATAACTCCAATAAGCCATTGTTAAGTAATGGATTCCCAGGCATACGTCACCGTAAATACGATAGTAGAGTTACTTAGCTACACTTATGATCGGTTTTTTGTTAGTTAACGCCTCGTCTGAGCCTCGGGCGAGGCACTAATTAATAAAAAAACCGATGAAAAGTACAGTAAAGCAACTCTATTACCGTCTTTATGGTTTAAGTTTACGTCGACGCACGCCTAGGAATCCCAGGCTTTATACGAATCATTTGGTGACAAATTCATCTTTATCTCCCATGTTTTTGACATTTTGAATATTTTTCAATCAACCACTGCTATGAATCGATCAATATAATTAATAAAGTATTTAATCGTGTAAAGTTTGAGGATATTTAGTCGTATTTTTGCATGCGCTTGGCATATTCCAAGGGCTTGGTAGGTCCAAGTCAAAGTAAGGCTATATTTACAAATGTTGGTTGCTTTCTTAACGCAGTTTAAGTCCTGCCGACCATTTTCAGTTTGGTTCTTCTATCGATATGGCAATCAGTAAGTTTATATCTGCACCGAGGAATCCTGCCTATTTTATTATCACATCCCTCTACTCATTATTATATATTCCTTCATTAAATTCATAAAATGTACCAACACAAACAGAAATTAATTGGTATTAAAGAATATCAAAGGGTTTCCAACTTTATTTGTTCAAATTTATTGGACCATCAAATTAATAAAACAAATTTAACATTTATTAAACGAGACGCGGTTGGGTTCAAGTGCAGCTAAAAGTGCCAAAAAAAATTCACCATTCTTACCTAAATCAAACCTGTTCTCGTAATATTAAAGATGATTGTGTAAATTAATCAATTTAATGATTACTTTCTAAAGATGATTGTGTAAATTAATCAATTTAATGATTACTTTCTAACGGATAAAAGTATTTTTTAAAGACTAACATATTCTCACCAGAACGAACGACGAAAATTGATTGAATAGTGTTGCCATACGATACTAACATCATATACTCATTCATTAAAAATAATTAATACTCAAACTGTCATAATAAATAATTTTATTTTGTGGTCGTATTGGCATTGCATAAAAGCCTTTGACATATTTTTTGTATAGTAGTTTAGTAGACAAGTTTTTAAATTGAGTTAACGCTTGTTGGAACGATGTGAATGTTTATTTTTTAAATATAATATGATCCAATCAATCTCATAGTCTGTAGAGAATATATACAATGTGTTTTTAATTGAAGTTAAAATATTTTAAGAGAAGGATAAGCAAATTTATTGACACTTCTAATAAGGGTCACAATAACTTGAGATTCTGCTTTTTTCTTATAACGCTAGTTCGCCAAATATGGCTACCCAATACTACCAGTATATTTGCAGGCCATACAACTGGATGTATAAATGTTAAGATGGCGGAGTAAGCAGATGAGTTTGACTGACGCAACACTGTCATCAAGGTGATTACAAGTGTTTTAATAACAGTAATGAAGAGCGATGTACACCTCTATTGAGGATTATATGTATACCCAAGACTCACTGACTTGGTCCGCTATCTTGATATTTATCCTTTTAAGTGCCGGTAGGTAAGTGTAGCTGTGCACAGCAGGCTAAGAATTTTTAATCAAAATACATAATTTTTAAATCTTATTTTATAAATTACAAACATTACATCTGAAAGGATATTTATATAACATACATAATTTATTCAATGTGCGACGTATTTGCATCCCTTCAATAAGATAAACGTATTTTAATTTTTTAGAAAATGTCAGGATTGTCAAGAAACTTGTCTTGAAAAGAAAATCAAAAGTGTCCTAATGTATAAATCATAATAAAATCATTGACGAGCGAAAGATATCGGCAACAGACGCGCGAAAACTGACAACCCTATTTTAGTGACTCTGTAAAACGAAACTCGTGGGTAGATTTCTGTGAAATCGGTAATATTAGAAAACTGTAATTTAGTTTAGTGAAGTACTACAAAATCATCCCAATATATATATCTGTGTGTTACATATTTTAAATGAATAATAAAACGGCAAATATGTATGATACAGAGGCTCAAAGAAGAGCGAGGATACTCGCAATTTTTCTATGACAGGCCACCCGGACACGGCTAAGAATGCGAGTTAACTCGCTTTTGGCACAGAAGTATGGCACAGAAGTACTAATATGTATGTATGTCGGTGGTATCGGGCAGTCTGAATTCGGTTATTGATGAAAACATTTCGACTGGTCGTGGCTCCAACAGTTTGACAGGTTTATCAACGTAAATAGTGTTACGGTTTTATCTTATCCAACAACGGACTTGTATGAGTTTTAGGGTATAATCAAAAGTGTAGGTAAAAATTAGAGATGTATGAGTTAACTGAGTTAGGCAATTAGTGTTCAATCTGTCAAACGCATCTACTTGATCTACCATCTTGATATTTATCATCCACTTGTCCGGGCATCTAATATACATGGCAATAACTTAAATATGGATGCATTTTCCACGAAGTGCATGTCCGCCATCCAGCGTGCAGCGCTACGCAATGGCAATACATGGCAACACCGGCCAGTGAAAGCACACTGACTGACAGTTTTGAAGATAATGCACGTATGTATATTTATTTTAGTTAGCATGGTGCAGGAGAAGGGCGATAGTGGAGATAAGCAGCGGAGGTCCCGACTATCCTGACTGTTGATATTGGAAGGAGTGTGTCGTCGGCGAGATTGGAACCGAGATAACACGGCACGGGGCAATGGATGTTGCTGTCACTGGAGTGCCCCTTGTTGTTGCTACCGACTATTATATCTATGCATGCATGTATACCAGCTATGTATGTATACTCCTATAAGCTTTTTGTAATGGTGAACCTTGCTTGCCTGCCATTCCCATTTGCATGCCGCTCTCCTGTTTGTTCTTTCACCGGTATTCAACACGATAACTACCACTTTTCATTCATTATTAACAACACATCATTCATTCGTTCATTATATAAATAATAAAACAGCAGGACTTTTATTACATTTTATAGTAACTCATTATCAGACATATAGGTTGAATGAGTACGTTTAATTGTTTTGGCATATTTGAGCGTTGAGTACTAAATAATAAAGAAATAAAATAATAATGTAATCGTTTATTCAATCAAATCCAACGTTAATAATGGCTACAAATAATCTATTGAAAAACCGTGAATAATATGATTAAAATACCAAATAAGCCCTGATCCAGGTTTACTCTGATTTGCTGGATTATCTTTTCGGGCTTTCGATAATTAGTTAATTAAAAATATTCATTTTAATGCCTTTTAAGGCTTAATAAATAAATTGTCAAACATTGCTTAAGTTTTAGCAGTAGAAATTAAAATAGTGGAATATTTGATACATTTTTCCAATGAATTTGAAATTACGGAATAACCATTGGTAAAAATAAAGAAAACAGTAAAAATATGCAATAAAATCGTATTTTCGTAGGTATTTTATTGTTTACTTTCATGGCTTCACTTTGCGACTGTAAAAATATTTTTTCAAACATTACCTACTTAAATTTATCTATCTAATATCTGACTACTTTATTAATATAATTTAATTTGAATCAAATAAGCAATTAGCTATGAAATCTTGCGATGAATGTTAAAAAAGCGCGTTAACCGGTTACAAATTATGTATGGAGCAATTACGTAGTCAAGTAATTTCAATAATTTAATGCTTGTTGAACAAAATCCATGTAAATTATGGAATTTTGATATACTTAATAGATTCTAAATCATAGATATAAACATTAGATATCGCATTCTATATAAATAATTCATGCACATTTCGTGAAGTCCGTGTATTGTTGCACTCTTCTCTCCTATTCGATAAAGGGATAAGTGTGTCTCCCTCACTCAACACATTTCTAGTGACCCCTGAGAATGGTTGTGTCAATACTTTGGCGATTAAATAATATTTTAAACATGTTAAAGAAGTAGTCTTTGGTAAAAAGTGAGGCTAGATGTATTTGAGTGTATGTTTGAGTCTATATGACATGTAGTAACAATGCATTTACCCATTTTACTCTGAAATATAACTGAAGATATGAAGAGAGATGTTTACAGTATAATGTTTGCCAGGTAACTCATGTTTTTGGCCACTTGATCCACTTGAACTAAACACGCATTTAGCCACTCATGCGATATCTTATGTTCTAAATATAATATTCAGATTGAAAGCTTAATGACGTAGTATTGTAATTGCAGTTATAGGCAATGTGGCGAACACATTTTTACAAAATTTAATAAAAATCGTTTAATTAGGTATTTGATATTATAGAATGTTGAATAACAAGATTATAGCATACAAATGTATAATAATATAAATATATTGGCGGCGTAGAGTAGTCTTATAAAATGCGAAGACATCAGAGAACATGTCACCGCCCACTGGAGAATTGTGCTCGATGTCTTCTACCAGATCACTATTTAATATATTGCTCGGCTAAATATGAATGATATTATGGCTAAATTAGTTCTGCTTTAAAAGGACATGCATTTAAACATCACTGGAATGTTGTAATTGTTAACATTATAATAATAAATGGGATCTGTTGTTCACAATATGCTAATAGTACAATATTTATCCTCTATACATTATTTAATTAAGCCAAGAAGCCATCTATAAAAATATAATTCACTGTAAATATCTTAAGGTTAAACCAATAATATGACAATTTTCATTTTTTACCCTGATTATAAATTTAAAAACATATAATTATTATGTCGGTTGTGTGTAGGCTTGGCATTTTTATTTCGGATTTAAATAAAATGACAGTAGATTATTATTGTTGAAAAAGATATAATGTTACCAATAACAGATGAAATGGCTTAATTTATTATGTTTAAAAAATGATTATATTTAATTATTCCCAATAATGCTTTATATATGTGTAAATATTTTGTTCAAAGCTTGTCTATTAAAATTGGGTGAAAACAATAATGCTTTCAATTAATTAACAATTAAAAGTATCAAAAAACTACATATTTTTTACCATAATAATGACGATTCTTTATAAGATTTGGGTTGAAAAACGTTGTGTTAATTATTAATGAGTTAGTAATACAGACATGGGATTTTATACTTATTGTAAAATGTGGATGATAAAAATTGAATTTGAAAGTATTTGGGGAAAAATTACAAAATCCCATTATGTGATAATTTTCCGTAATATTTGAATAAATATATAAGCTTTATAAAGAGCTACTTACATAATTAATTGGCAGTCCCAATTTGCGTTTGTTGGAATTACAATAGATTTTTTTATAAATCTTTGATAAATAATTAAATATTTTGCAACTTAATGGAGTCGTGAAATTTTTTAACGTAAGTACCGATGCCCAACTATTCTAATGCACTTGTATTGAATTATTTATTGGAAGTAAAATAGTATTTTTAAACGTCAATATACTATGTATATTGATGAAATTTTATAATATATATATATATATATATATATATATATCTTTCTTCATATAATATATATCCTACCTAACAGCACTAGGGGATAAGAAGCATGGCTACAAATACTGTGGTCTTGGGTTCAAATCCCTTGGGTTCAAGTCAAGAGTTTGATTTTGATCGGTTATTACGACTGGGAGATCGGGAATTATATTAATAAAATCCCAATCGATCGTCGTGATCCAGGTTTACTCTTACTTCCTGGATTGTAAGGTAAATACTGATTATTAAGTCGGTGACCTGTGTAACTAGTAATAGTTAAGATCATCGACAGACAATTAACACGTTGTTGTGTTCAAAAACCTTAATAATAATAAATAAATTAAAAAATGGTAATTTTTGTTGACATATTAAAAACTCCTTGTTACCAATCCGTTTCATTTGAATAGATGACAAATGAAAGAACCTCTTTGTTATGATTGCGATGATGTTCTCTCATACGGGGGCTGTTCAGCTGGGGGGTGGTTTAATGTAATATATGGGCATGTTTATGTGGTATTAGTATGTATATTGATATAATAATATATTAGTAGTGTAGTGGTTGGTGAAATATTGACCTGTCGGCGATGGGGGCGGACACTGGCCAGACATATGCTAATGAGCACACCTCAAAGGACCCGCTACTGACCAGCACTGCAAAGGGCGGAGACACTTTACACTATTACACACTACTAAATACACACAATATATTCTATATTAATACTTAATTAATACGAGGGAAAATGGTCTGATTTAAAATTATGGCAAATAAGTCCCTGCCGAACACAACGCGAAATCCGTTCGCAATGAACTGTCACGTCTTGGAGCTTTTTACACATTTTGGGCCGGTTTCTTCAATATCGTGTCATATCGGAACCACCGATATAAATGCCTCACAACTTAATGTATAAAGATGGCGGACATTGGCGTAGATCTGAGTGAGATGATTGGTCAGGGAGGGAAACTAATCGCGTCTGATTAGTGTAGCCTCTGTCAATGTTCCGTACTCCATTCCGATCACTTGTCAGGCCTACTAATATCGGTGGTTCCGGTCTTATACAAATATTTCGTTTCTTGAAGCCCTGCTATAGCTAAAGCCGATCACAGCCAATGTTTTTAGCACGAGCTCGACATTTAGCTAAAGCACGCCGATATCGCCGAGCTAAGATTTGACAGTTAAAGAAATGCATTTTGTGCGTAAATCGCCGATTGACATGAACTTGAGATTTAATACGCGTTGAAGAAACCGGCTCTTTGTTTTTTTTAAACACAACAACGTGTTAAATCATTGTCTGTTTGTGATCTTAACTATTACTAGTTACACAGACATCAGCTCAAGCGTATATAATCGTAAGTGCAAAAAAAATGTGTGTGCTATGTGTGTGTGTGTGCAAAAAAGTCTTTATGGAACTGAGCCACATATTGTATGTATGAAATGTATGAATCGTTAAAAAAGTGGATTTTCAATCATTATTTAACCTATTAAGTGAGACTTTTTCGAAAGAGTAAAATAGTCCTATTTGACCGGCAACTAATGTAGATTCATCTATTATCTATAACACATTTCATGTCTCTGTCAATAGAAGGTAGTTAATCATAAACTGTTATATTATATAAATAATAATTAAACCGAGTGAGACGTGACAGGCAGTGTTACCAGATTGAATATGTGGCTCAGTTCCATAAAGACTTAAGAGCACACAGATTTTTTTTGCACTTACGATATTATACGCTGGAGCAGGGGATATACGTGTATGTAGTATATAAATATTTGATTTATTGATGATATAAAATATAATTGATATGTAATTGTTACGCCACTGGTATTTGATGGTGACTGTTGTCCGATGTCCCCTGGCAGGCGGGCCGACTGGATCTGCTTCACCACCACCACCATCACCACCATCATCATCATCATCACCAGTATCCTCATGAGGAGTAGCAGCATCAGCATCAGCAGCAGGAGCTCCAGCTATAATACGCAGCAGTGTCCACATAAATAAACAGAGAGAGCAGCCAAGCCGAGGAGCCGTGTATTTGAACCGCATTAAACCAATTTATGGACGACTTTTCAGCCAACCCATCTCAACCATTCCATACATACATACATTTGCACATATCACATCAATTATATTCAGCCCTTAACAGAACAACACTCTTCAATTCACACTATTCATTATGACCGATCAAACCAATTGCTTCACATCTCCACCTAAAATCAATCAAAGAATAAATATCATATTCATTGTACATATTGCATATTTCTTGGATTGTTAATATTTAAATCATCTTATAATTGCAACAACCCATAACCCAATCCAATGATATAAACATTAGATATCACATTGCATATAAATAATTCATGCAATTTTGTGTAGCCCATGTATTATTGCACTCTTCTCTCCTATTCGATAAAGGCATAAGTGTGTCTCCCTCACTCAACACATTTCTAGTGGCCACTGAGTGTGGTTGTGATAATACTTTGGCGATTAAAACGCAATAATATTTTAAACATGTTAAAGAAGTAGTGTTTGGTAAAAAGTGAGCCCAGATGTATTTGAGTGTATGTTTGAGTCCATATGACATGTAGTAACAATGCATTTACCCATTTTACTGTGAAATATAACTGAAGATATGAAGAGACATGTTTACAGTATAATGTTTGCCAGGTAACTCATGTTTTTGGCCACTTGATCCACTTGAACTAAACACGCATTTAGCCACTCATGTGATATATTATGTTTATATCTATGAAATAAACGTATTTTTGAGTTAAATGTGATCATAGCTAATTAGAAGCTTATTATCTACGGAAAAAAAGGCTACGAGATTTTGAATTTTATACATAGTTAAAAAAAAAAAAACCAGTAAAAAAATAAGCAAATCTCATTCTATTTTCACAACTGGATCAAACAAAATATATCTAAAAATAAGTTTTTCAGTCAAATAGACTTTTTACCCTCTTAATGTGTACATTGTGTATGTGGTAATTTATTTTTTCAGGATTAATGACTTAACCGGACTTGTTAATTAAATTCAAATTATTCACTAAAATAATCAGTCATTTAATCAATGGCAAAACACATATATTTGCTTGAAAATTGTCAATTTTAAGATAAGTTTTTCTGTTATTATTTCATATAATTAAAAACGAATGTAGCTTAAAAGGCGTAGATTTTTTGCATTAAAATGTGTGTATTGGTATAAAAGAGAAGGCTTTATAATTAATTATTAATTTATTTGAATTCAACCTGTTAGTTTTATGCCTGGTGTAGAAATCTCTTTGCAATCTATAAAATGGTGGCTAGGGATGATATTAATATTTTATTTATTCCGATTTGAATAGATTTGAGTATATGAATATTAAATATATGTTATGCAGCTTAGTATGCATATTGATGAGTAATTCCATCAAGTATACTATTCATTAAAATTTTAAATACATCTAATGATTTACATGTTTATAATAGTGTAATGTACAGGTATAGTGAGGGTGAAACGTCAATTAGGAGAAGGTGCCATGTTTAGTAACTGACCACAGGGAGGGTTTAACGAGACCAACTTTGCTTTAATACTACTCAATACCTTCACTTAACACTCATATATTATATACATTATTTAAACACCATATATCAAACATTCAGGTAATTAAGGTAAGTTTTTTTAAATTTTTTATTATTATTAAGAGAAAACAGTCGTCTAGAATACCAGAGAACCTACATATCTGATGGAGCTTTTTTGAGAGGGTTTTTTTATACACGACAACGTGTTAATTGTCTGTCGGTGATCTTAACTATTACTAGTTACACAGGTCACCGACTTAATAATCAGTATTTAACCTTACAATACAGGAAATGAGAGTAAACCTGGATCAAGACGATCGATCGGGATTTTACTAATATTAGTCGCAATAACCGATCAAATCAATTAAAAAATTCTTGACTTGAGTGGGATTTGAACCCATGACCACAGTATTTGTAGCCATGCTATATATATATATATATATATAAGGTTGTTATATATATAGTATAGCAGTGATATATATATATATATATATATATATATATATATATATATATATATATACAAGGTTAAGTTGCTATACATAGGGGTTTAAATGGGGTTATGCATGCGCAACATAAGATGATCTGACTTCCCAGTATCTCATAGCCACTGCTGCCCAATTCCTATCTCTACCTCCTCGTGGTGGACCCTGGAAACCTGAACAAGCTAGTTAGTTAGGATCAAATAAATGATCTTGGCAGCGAGTGTGATTAGGGCGAACAGAGAAGGGAGATCCCTCTCCGGAGGTTGTGCGTCAGGCCGATCACCTACCATGTAAAAACTAACATCCGATCACGAAACCCCCCAGCAAAAATATGACAGTACAACCCAACGATAATACACTTACGGTGCAGGGCGTCAGACACCCAGTACCGGTGGTCGTGGGTGCGAAAGCAGGCTCGCGGGTACCGTCATCCAACTACTGCAGTGTCGCGGGGGTGCATATCCTGGCCCCCGCTGCATATAAAGCTACAGGATACAAATCGAAAGGGGACTTAAAGTTAGGAACGTGGAATATTTTAAGCTTGAATAGACCGGGCGCCATTAAAATGCTCACAGACCAATTGAGCCGTTATCGCATGAGTATTGTTGCTTTACAAGAGATAAGATGGACAGGAAACGGCACATCGAAACATAACGGATGGACAATCTTTCATAGCGGCAGTAATTCTAAGAAAGCCTTCGGAACCGGCTTTGCAGTCAGTGACAAAGCAAAACATATTGTCATTGACTTCGAACCTTTTAACGATAAGATAGCTAGACTAAGGATAAAGACTAAGTTTTTCAATGTTAGTTTATATTCGGTACACGCTCCCACGGAAGACAAAGGAGATGACGTAAAGGACGCTTTTTATGATAACTTAGACAGGTTTATAGAGAAGGCACCAAAGCACGATATTACAATTATCTTAGGCGACTTAAATGCCAAGATCGGCAATGAAGTCACACATAGATCCATTACAGGAGGCAACAGTCTGCACGAAATTTCAAATAATAACGGCGAAAGGGTAATTGATTTCGCCGCAGCAAAGGATATGGTTAATGTTAGCACATTCTTCCCAAGGGCTAACATACACAAAGGAACGTGGGTCAGTCCAGGTGGCACGTACACTAATCAAATTGACCACGTGCTAATCAATAGACGGTTCAAATCCTCTATTATCAACGTTCATACTTGCAGAGGAGCAGCATTCGATTCGGACCATTACTTAGTAAAAGCAGTTTTTAGAGCCAGAATATCGAATGCCAAAAAGGAAAAAATAAATAAAAATAAGAAACTCAACCTTGTTAAATTAGAGAATGAGGTATGTGCAAAATCATACCAGGCATCCATGGAAAAGGCGTTAGAACAGGTTGAGGAAATAAATAGGAATAATGTAGAATCTAGTTGTAATCTAATAAAAAATATTATTAAGCACACGGCAGAATCAACTTTGGGTTACGAGACGAAAAAGAAAAATGGCTGGTTTAACACAGAATGCGAGAGTATTATTAAGGAGAAGAACAATGCCCGTGCACAAGTTCTTAATTGCAATAGCTTAGAAAATAGAGAGAAGTACAAAGAACTTCGTAGGAGTAGTAATAGAGTCATACAGTCGACGAAGAGGACATGGCTAAAACAGCAAATTATAGATGCTGAAATGTTTAGAGATAGGAATAATGCTAAGGAATTTTACAGGAACGTTAACAATAGTAGGAAAACGTTCAAACCTAGACTAAACTTTAATAGGAATAGCAAAGGCGAACTTCTCTGCGATCAGGAAAGCGTTTTAAATAGATGGTCGGAGTACTTTAGCGACCTATTAAATGATAAGAATAGCGATAAGGTAGCCAATAAGAACGCTAGTCTGTACCAACACGCCGCGCAACCACAAATACCACCACCCACCTACGAAGAGGTGTGCCACGCCATCAGAGGACTGAAGAGAGGGAAAGCCCCCGGGATAGACGAGATCTCCAGCGAACTCATAGCATACGGCGGGGATGCTCTATGGGCGCTATTACATAGTTTAATAGTATCTTTATGGGAAGGCGAAACGCTACCGAAGGATTGGGCAAGTTCGATAATTTGCCCACTCCACAAAAAAGGTGACGTTAGCGTGTGCAGTAACTATAGAGGGATATCCCTACTATCAGTTATGTACAAGATATTCGCCAAGGTTTTAAAAAATAGGCTAGCAGAATACGCGGAGGAATGCTTGGGAGACTACCAAGCCGGATTTAGACCAGGGCGTTCAACAATGAACCAAATATTTACAATTAGGCAAATATTAGAGAAGTGTAATGAGGCCGACGTGGAGACTCATCACTTGTTCGTAGATTTTAGGCAGGCATTCGACACAATCGATAGGGATATTATTTACAGCACGATGAGAGAGTTTGGGTTTCCGGAAAAACTCATAAGTCTCTCAAAAATGACGCTGACAGACACCAAAAACTACGTACGGATAAATGGTGTACTGTCGGAGTCTTTCATCACCAGAGCAGGCGTTAAACAGGGGGACGTGATATCCCCCTGTTATTTTCATTAGTTTTAGAAAAGGTTATGCGTCTTGCAGGTTGTAGCAATAAGTCTAATATCTTCTATAAGTCTTTTCAGGTACTCGCTTTCGCAGACGACGTAAATATTATCGCTAGAACTAAGAACGTGTTAATTGATAAGGTTAGAGCAATAAGGGATGCCGCTAAAATAGTAGGATTAGTCATAAACGTAGATAAAAGTCAGTATATGCATGTGACATCCAACTCGGAATTGGTAGCACATCGTAGCCTGAAGGTAGACAATGACCACTTTCAGCAGGTTGACTCTTTTGTATATTTGGGAGCAGTGGTCACTAAGGAGGCTGGAAATAACCAGGACATCAACTCTCGCCTGCAAAGTGCTAATAGGGCGTATTTCGGCTTAGTACGCTTGCTCAGATCAAGATATCTAAGTAGAAGTACCAAGGTAGAATTATACAAGATGCTAATTAGGCCAGTACTAACCTACGGTGCAGAAACATGGGTTATTACCAAAACTGAAGAGGATAGGCTACTTAGGTTCGAGCGGAAGATTCTTAGGAGGATCTTGGGTCCTGTTCAGGAGGCACCGGGACTATTTAGAATTAGACGGAACGATGAGATTTACTCATTATATAAGAGCGTGAACGTGGTGCAGTTCATTAGGGCTTTAACATTAGGTTGGGTTAAAGAGCAGGAGGGATAGTATCGAAAATACTATCCAGCAAGGCTGTGGGTAAGAGAAGGCAGGGTAGACCTAGGCTAAGGTGGGCGGACGAGTTCTATAAGGTAGTTAGGAGTTTAGGTATTAATAACTGGAGGAGCGCGGCCTCCAATAGAAATAAGTGGAAGATGCTGGTGCGGGAAGCCTTGGTTCATCACTGAACTGGAGTGCTTATGATGATGATGAATAAAATTATATGAATATTAATATCATTGTTCAAAGTGACCCATTTTGATGAATTTCATTGAAGAGATATAAACATAAGATATCGCTCGAGAGGCTAAATGCGTGTTTAGTTCAAGTGGATCAAGTAGTCAAAAACATGAGTTCCCTGGCAAACATTATACTGTAAACATCACTCTTCATATCTTCAGTTATATTTCACAGTAAAATGTGTAAATGCATTGTTACTACATGTCATATGGACTCAAACATACACTCAAATACATGGGGTTTAATCGCCAAAGTATTGTCACGGCCACTCTCAGTGGTCACTAGAAATATGTTGAATGAGGGAGAAGAGTGCAACAATACACGGGTGTCTAATGTTTATATCTATGGAGATAATCAAATACAAAAACTATAAAATCTTTTATAATACCTTATTATTATGCAATTTCACTCTGAGCTTTTGATTTATTAGCTTTAAATAAACACGTATCTTTTAAAATGTTGTGCATTTTAAATATTTGCTTTATGAAATCGTTGTGTATATTGAATTTTATCGCCCGGCGAATGAACATATGGCCCACGCATGCGTACAATTTTCGTCCTTTTTTGCAGCGATCGCAAACATTTAATTTAAAATTTCCTCATAATTGGGTTGTCCGGTCAAATAATAAAGGTTCTTTTGCTTAATATATGGCGGTTGACAATTTTTGAAATTTAATTTATATCCAGGATAATAATATTTAGTACAAAATGTTCATACCGCTGGTTGGTGACCTGGGCGGCCAATTCAAACTTTTATTTATGAGTCAGACATTCTCCCTCCTTCAAACAAGGTAGGGGACACACAAACACAGAGAGTCGGCCATATTATCATTATTTAGTATGTGATCTGTTTATTAATCGATATTCGTACAATATCAAATAAAACGTTCAGTCTATCATCATCACCGAGGGCGTGTCCGCGTTGTGATCCTGTGAGCTCTTGTCTAATCATCACAAATAATTGTTATTTATGAAACTGGTTTGTTATTGTTTTTCAGGGCATGTGTTATGTTATTGTGACATGGCGTGGCTTGCTTTGGCTGTTCATAAGCCTTGCAGCCTCCGTGAGCATTCTTTGTTCAGCTATGACTCCTCGGTGGCTTGTCGGAACACCTGCAATCAAGAAAACAGCCAATGAAACATTTCATTATATACCCTCAGTCGGTATCTACACAAGGTACTGCACATTTGTATAATTTCAATATAAACAAAACATATTGATTTTATTATACTTTCAGGTGTACTTTGATGAATGGGAAAGAACATTGCGGACCATTTTCATTGAAAGGCTTCGCCACCGATAGTAGTGTCTTTCCGGATACATGGAAAGCTACATTATTTTTCTTAGCTTTAGGTATTGTAAACAATAATTATTAAATTAGGGCCTCGATATGCTTAAATACTTGCTTGGAATGGGAAGATGAATTCAATATTTAAGTTTTTATGACTTTTTATGTATATTATGCTTCATGTAAATGTAAATTTTGGGATTGTCAAGGCTCTACTATACTCTTAGTTGTTATAAAATGCTGATTAGTATGAATTTATTATTATAGGTTTATCCATCGCAATTGTGTCATTAACATGTGTTATTTTAACATGTTGTTTCCGAGCCCTCTGTAAAAAAAGTCTATTTTCCTTGGCAGGATTCGCACAATCGGTTGCTGGTTAGTATTATTATTAATTAATATGTCTCAATATTGGCTTCTAATTTTGTATATTTCAGCTATGAGTGTGATGATTGGTTTATTGCTCTATCCGTGGGGTTGGGGAAGTCCTCGAGTTCAAAGGCTGTGCGGTCCTGAAGCTGCTGCATATTATTTAGCAGATTGCACTCTCGGTATAACAGAATAATTAATATGAATGATTATTGTAATTAAATAATACAATTATTATAGGATGGGCGTTCTACGCAGCAATAGCCGGGACCGTTTTACTCTGGATTAGTGCAATTATATCACCTTATGCCGAGAAAGCGGTATCTTCAAGATCTATAGAACATCATTTGAGAAGAGGACACGGCTTGATATGTTTCCCATGATATAGTCATTTTTATAAACATAATTCTAAGTCATAATATATTAGTTAATATAATTTATATTCCGTACTTAAATTTGTACCCACTCAACTTTCTGATCTCTTCTTCGGTCAAAAACAATCAATATTCCATTATTATTATTAGTGCCTTGATTGAAACTCGTGAATATACCGTGCCATAATATATAAGAAAACGTTTCAATACTCTATTTTTCTATTTATGTAATATTAATTTGTGATTATATTACAACAACAGCCAATTTGTTTTTATTTATTTATAAAATCTATAGATCAAACTCAAACCATTGTATTTATATTATAAAATGGATAATGCTTTTGAACATGATATCCTGTTTTTCATTTTTCGGCTAGTATTGCACAATAATTTGCTTATTTTGGATTATCAAACTCAAGATTATTCATGATTTTGTATGCTTTGCTTGAAAAATTCAAATTACAGAATAAAACAAAAGAAATCTGTCATAACTGTTTTTATTATAATTTTGTTCAAACATTCGGGGTGAGTTTATTTTTATTTGTTTTAAATATGTAACACTTTCATTGTCTTAAAAATAATTTATACACATAATTGTGAATATAAATAATAGTCGATGGACTATCGTCTCTTGCTTCTGGAATGAAGTTTGTTCGGTCCCTTTGTGAAGCACCAATCAACGGAGACCGGTTGCCCTAAAAGGTCTGTTCCATTTAAAGCATCTCTCGCGCTCTAAAAATTGAAATAAATATAATAATGCCTTTATACTTTTTTTTACTGTTAAAAATGCTAAAAACCTGTGCTTGTTTGTATGTCTCAAATTCAACAAGAGCATATCCTTTGAGGAAACCCGTCCTTCGGTCCAAATTCAAGTGAATATTTTTTATGTCGCCAAATTCTGAGAATTTCATCTGAAAATGAATAATTTTGATAATGAAGGGTGGATAATGAATAGTGGTGATTGTTATACTTGTATATCATCTTCTTGTGCTTCTTCATGGACTCCGCTAACAAACAGTATCCACCCCTCGACAGATCTCTGTGGTCCTGCTTCTCCTCCCCCGGGTTCATTACTGCTGAGCCTCTCATAGCGCTGCCTGCCGCCCCCCCCGCCCGACCCCCTTCCTCCCCCGCCTCCTTCACCGCCTGAGAAGCCACGCCCCTTCTTATTCCTCGCCTTCTCCTTAAGCTTGGCAATGCCCTCTGTAAAAGTGAGGTTATGATCAACTTCCCGCCGGTGATTACAGTACAATAAAGCGATATCTACTCACGTTCTCCCTCGTCGTCAACCTCAAACTCTTCGCAGTTTTCAATATCAAGAATGTCAGCCATGATTAAACAATATTATTAAGTCTTATCAATAAAACGCGACCAACACTTGACAGCAACGATATACTGGCGTCACGGACGGAGTTGCCATACGTTCAACATATCAACATGCAAATATTTATTCTCTACTTATTTCATAATCTTATACTATTCTAGCTACCAGTACAAAAAAAATCAACACATTTTAAAGAATGATAATAATTTCCCTCTCTCAAAAAAAATATATATAAAAATGTACAAAATAAGATTTTATTCAACTGGCAATATTAAAGTATACAAGTTTGACGTTTGCCGGTATATCTTGCGCGTTGTCGTTTAGATAACCTATTTTCTTCGAATAATTCATAATAAACAATTATAAATGGCTCAAGTCGTCACTCCTGCAAACCCATCGACGCTCCTTCCCCTCGGTTTGTTATAATATCCAACTTCATAGTTTACAAGCATTAATTTAAAAATCGTTTCACACAGAACTCGTCGACAAATGCATCGGATCGAGAATCCACATAATAATGAAGAACGAGAAGGAGATTGTTGGCACTCTGCTCGGCTTCGACGACTTCGTGAACATGCTGCTTGAAGAAGTCACCGAATATGAATCGACCCCCGAAGGAAGAAGAGTCACCAAACTCGACCAGATCTTGCTGAACGGAAACAACATCACCATGGTATAAATTCGCATAGACAAATAAACAAATTCCAACAATAATGTTTGCTCGTTTAATGTTATTTCAGCTGGTTCCCGGTGGCGATATGCCAGACACATGAAAATTAATCATGCAGATTGTAGTGCTGGTTTCCTTCTGTATACTCGTCTACTATTTTGTACATTATATTTAACCATATTGGATAATAAAACATGAATAATTATATGAGTGTTTTTATTTGAATATTATGGATCGTTGAACTCTTCATTTCTTCCTAATAACTCCGATACTTTACCTTATATTTTTGTTTATATATGTATAGAACTTTGAACTCGTTAATCTGTAATTGAAAAGTCGGTATTTTTAATAAAATGTATGTTTTAACTTTATATTGTACATTAAGCAATGATTCGGAATCGATAAAATGTCCTCGGACTGAATATAAATATTAAAATGTGTTGTTAGTTTGTGAATGAACTCATTTATTTATATCGATGGTACATATTTGACTGTTTTTATTCGATTTATAATTGTTATAATTGTTTTGAGCCGCCTTGTGGCCCAGTGGTTAGTGTAACGGATTCGTGAGTGAAGACTCCCGGGTTCGATTCACGGCACCGGAGTCACTTGGTAGATCTAGCTTAGCAAACTAGATCTTAAGTACTCATTGCTGTGTGGTGGCCTGGGAAACCATCTCTACTATATTCTCCCGTAAAGGCCAAGGTGGCCTGGCCAACCCCTTATAAAGGGACTCCCGCCAATAGGGAAGGCGTCACGATATATATTATTTATTTATTTAATTGTTTTACACACTTTCTGCTGTGATAATTTCAGCGTTAACATGATGTTACTTATTAACCGAATGTTTAATTTGGGTGAAGCTTGTTTGCATTGAATTCCTGGTGTATTTCTCTGTAAATAAAACAGTACAAAGAGCATATGGTTTCCATTTTGTGGATGACATCATACCTGTTCACGACATTTCCATATACATAGAAGACCTCGCCCCTCCACCAGACAGTGACCACACTTTTACATTTAAATAATCTTTACTTTAAAAAAATCATATACAATTGTTTGTTTGATCAAAACAATTGTTAATATCATTAAAACAATTATTATTGGTCACATCAACCAGGCGAATTGAAAGGGATGGCAATAGTTTAAAGATAATGCGCGGAAAAGAGACGGCATTAACGTCAGAGCAAAACCTTTCAAAAGGACACAACGGACCACTGCAACGGAGTTTTTGATAGAATCTAAATAGAATCCATTTTGAATGTGTTTTTTTTTCAATGCATTCTATACAATATTATTAATGTATTAACAAAACACAAGTGCAATCTAAAAATTAGTACCCAATAGAAAATGATATGTTTATCTAAAAAAATATATATTCACATTTACTATACAAATATTGTGGTCATGGGTTCAAATCCCGCAAAAGAAGTGATTTTCTCTTATTCTTCTCATTTATATAAGTAATTATATCCATTCTTTTTAATTATTATGTTGTTGCTCTTCTTTTCGTTTTGTAATCATTATTATATTGCTTTTTTTAAGTTATTGCCGTAAATATACTATAATAAATTAAAGAAAAATGATTTGATCGGGCATACCGAATATTAATCGATCGTCTTCATCAAGGTATACTCTGATTTCCTCATATATTTATAAACATAAGATATCGCATGGGTGGTTAGTTCAAAAAAATATTTTCTTATTTATCATATTGATTATTTAGGTTCTGTGAAATTTAAAAGTGTAGCTATTAATTTGTAGAAGAAATTATAATAGATATAAACATAAGATATCGCATGATTGGCTAAATGCGTGGTTAGTTCAAGTGGATCAAGTGGCCAAAAACATCAGTTACATAGCAAACATTATACTGTAAACATCTCTCTTCATATCTTCAGTTGTATTTAACAGTAAAATGGGTAAATGCATTGTTACTACATGTCATATGGACTCAAATATACACTCAAATACATCTAAGTATTGTCACAACCACTCTCAGTGGTCACTATAAATGAGTTGAGTGAGGGAGACACACTTGTGCCTTTATCGAATAGGAGAGAAGAGTGCAACAATACACGGGTTTACACGAATTATTTATATGCAATGCTATATCTAATGTTTATATCGCCTACTCCAGCGTATAATATCGTAAATGCAAAAAAAAAAACAGTTTGCTCTTAAGTCTTTATGCAACTGAGCCAAATAATACAATATTTATATGTATGAAACGTTGATGAAACATGAAAAAAATGTTGATTTTCAATCATTATTTAACCTATCGAGTGGGACTTTTTCGAAATAGTAAAATAGCCCTATTTGATCGGCAACTAATGTAGTTTTCCATATTTAGTAAAAGCTAGCGATTGCGCTCCCCACATGAGTTAACTAATGTTTTTGAAGTTTGAAAGTTAATAAATCATTTATGGCCTAGTGATAGACTAATTGCATACGGGTTTACACGACTTATTTATATGTAATGCGATATCTAATGTTTATATATATGGATTTCCTGAATTGTAAGGTAAATACTGAAGCGATTATTAAGTTGAAAACCGAAAAATAATGAATTAACACGTTGTTGTGTCTAAACAAAAATACTATATATTGTCCAGGAAGAAATCTCTTATAATGTTTATTTAATTTAAAAAATGTAATAGTTGGTATGTATCTGCTCCAAGACCTATTATCTCATGTATGTGATAATTAGATGATTTTATTTATTATTATATAATCGAATGAAAGTAAAATTCCGTTGCAGTGCTCTCAAGCTGCGGAGCGAAGCCGCCATCTTGCAGTCAGTCGCAATCGAGCCGTGGAGTATTCTTCTCTTGTCGGCCGAATTATACGATAAAAAAAGTAATTTAAATAAACAAAACCATTAAAAAACAAGCATATCTAAAATCCATATTAAATTTCAGATCTCGAACGAATGAAAAAAAATGACATAACGCCGTATTTATTAATTATTTTAATATCAAGTGCAGAGTGACTTCATATTGTGTTTCTTTAGTATTCAGGTGAGCGAATATTTTTTATAACATAAGGTCTATAATTGCATAGTAATGTGACACTACATTGTTTATGATTACACAACTATGATGCAAGCGAAAATAGGCTGTATTACATTCGGTCACCCGTGCAGGTATTGTCTATCTTGAATACCATTCGACGCGTGGGAAGACTTGAAACCTGCAAGGTTGTATTAGACTCCCCCGCAAATAATGACGTCATTATTTGTATTAAAATATTTATACTATCGAATTACAATCTTATTGGAATCTAATTGTGATTTTTTCAATTAATTTATTCATATATATTTTCACTATGACATAAATAAATCTAACTATATCATAAATACATATAATATTCTAAATTTGAATACATTGAACTTCAATTGTTTCACTAGGTATGTTTTATACGATTTCGTTTATTTTTTACTGTACGCAATCATGTCATAATTCAGGCTCTACCCGCATAAGGAGCTACTGCAAAACCCGTTGCTTGGTTTATGTAATTACTAGTGAATTCATTATAATTCCTACCTTAAAGGAGTGAACACTGTAAAAATGCCTTGTAGTCTGATCTGTCATATTTGAATATCGAACAATTTCAATATGAAAGCGTCCTTTAAATGTTACCAGTATCAAATAAAAGCATATAATTAATTAATTACATTCTATACATGAACTTGAACCTCTTCATACAGGAAACGGAAACCTGACGTTTTCGACTCATCCGCTTTTAGTTGTGGTATTTAATAAGTTATTATTTTTTAGGTATATCGAAGATGGTGTGTTTGAGAGTGTTCCTGGCCCTCGTGTGCCTGTTGGCTGTGAAGGAGACTTCTTCAGCCCAATTGAGATCGAGCAGAGGTGAGTTGAATTATTTCCCAAACGAGCCATTGTTTGGGCGGATGTTACGCAATGCCGGATATTTCATAATACGTTGAACTCAGGTTCTACCGCGGAAGAGCTGGACTCTCCTGGATGGTATGAACATCAGCTGAACATCCAGTGCACCCAAGATGAGATGCTCATCACAGTGATGCCGATGTATTCAGGAGTGTCCTTCATCGACAACGACATCGCAGCCAGGTAATTTAATGGATACTGTTATGATTGAGATATATTCATGATTTATATGACTTGCAGCCAGGATCCTGGCTTCAGCGGGTCTATATACCCACGCGGCCTCGGCAGGGCCAAGGACTGCATCCAGAGATACAGGAGGAGTACATCCCCAGTCCTTTATCGACTTCCTCTCAGGGCTTGCAATACAATGCCTTACACATTGGTGAGTAATTAAATAAAATATTATACATATATGATTGTGGATGGCGGGGGCGACGGGAGGAAGGTCAGCTTGAAGAGTTGGTTGACCTCGTATACTACCTACGAGCAGCGTGAGAGAAACCGCAAGCTGTTTTAAACATACCTACTCACTTGTAGAGCAAACGCCACATTATTATATTGACATTTGCTCTACGAACATAAGAAGATTGTTCGCCATGTTTGTAAATTATTTCATAATTTGGTGGGTAATATAATATTTATGGGAGAAAGTGAATTAAGTATCTATCTATTGTGACTGACCTCGTTTTTTTTACTATTTATTTATTACACGCGTATAAATACATACAAGGCGAAATTTGAATTTAAAAATGGAACGTCTCTGTTTTCTCCGCAATAGAAAGGGAAATTCTCATGACATTTCTCATCAGCTCTTGTGTAACATTTCTTCAATCCCACATTATTTAACGTAGAAATCAAATAATAAACCAGCCATAGATATAAACATTAGATATAGCATTGCATATAAATAATTCGTGTAAACCCGTGTATTGTTGCACTCTTCTCTCCTATTCGATAAAGGCATAAGTGTGTCTCCCTCACTCAATACATTTATAGTGACCACTGAGAGTGGTTGTGACAATACTTAGATGTATTTGAGTGTATGTTTGAGTCCATATGACATGTAGTAACAATGCATTTACCCATTTTACTGTGAAATATAACTGAAGATATGAAGAGAGATGTTTACAGTATAATGTTTGCCAGGTAACTCATGTTTTTGCCCACTTGATCCACTTGAATTATTTATTCACTCATGCAATATCTTATGTTTATATCTATTATAATTTCTTCTACAAATTGACCTTCTACGAATCTAAATAATCGATATGATAAATATATATATATTTTTTTTTAGGATGACGGTACAATTGAATATCGCAACATCCTAATGGTTCAACCTCATCCTAGATTGGTGACCGGTCGAGGTAAATCTCACCAGGTATCATGCACTCCAGTTCCTCAAGTCGGTAGAAAGGCACCCCAAGTTTCCGCCCTCACCGATACTCAACCCGGAGACAAATTCGAGTGAGTCTAATATAATAATAAATAATATTCAAATAAAAATTATTATTTTAATTTCCAGCGTATCCACTCTTAATTCAGAAAAAGTCCCAACATATTCAATGAGAATATTCAAAGGCGATCCCGCTAAAAATGAGGTATGTATTGTATTAATCGTGTATATTTTTTCGAATTTAATGTTGTTTTTTTTTCTTCAGGTGGCTACTAATGTTAAAATCGGGGATCCGTTGACTCTTGTGATTTCTTTAGATAAAGAACTGGCAAAGCACGGCATGATGGTCACCGATTGTACTGTTAAAGACGGACTCGGCTGGGCTCAACAGAACCTCGTCGACGACAACGGGTGGGTTTTCAATATACAATTAATTAAATTGCAATTATTAATGATTTTTTTTGTAGTTGTCCGATCGATAATGAAATAATGGGTACGTTTGATTATTCTAACGATGGAACTTCCGCATCTGTAACTTTCCAAGCTCACAAATTCCCATACACGGCCAGTGTTTATTATCAGTGTACTGTAGAAGTTTGTACCCGTGAAGATAAATGCGTAAGTTTGAATGTTTTATAGTCGCTGAGTCGGTTTATTAATGTTTGATCGATTTTAGGTGACTGTTTGCGGACCCGGTGTTAAACCGAGGGCGAGAAGAGAAGCCGATGAAGATGAAGCTCCTGCTAAAATTGAAGTATTCTCCGGTTTGTACGTAAACGAAGCTAGCGATCTTCCTCCGGATACGGACTTTGTGACTAAAGAAAAGGTATATTACATAATTTATTCATTAAAATTGTGGTAAAAATGTGTAATTTGTTTCAGAATCTCGAAGATGCTATCTGCATTTCGCAGAGGAATTTCACAATCGCTATATGCGTTGTGGGTTTGATATTAATGTTGGCGGTCGTCGTGGCAATTCTTGTAATCCTCACCCGTCGAAGAGGGCCCAAATCAATCAGCAACCCCGGAAGCTCAATATACAGCGGCCCGTACACAAACACTGGTTATTCTCACACCAGTTAATTCCTTCCTTTAATACTGGTGTCGGTCTATTCATCCTTTTTTATAACTCGACTAATTAACAATCAACGCCGCCCCTCGGGAGAGTCTAGCGGTGGTTTTCTAAGTTTCATAATTGTCTCATTGGCATTACTCGCGGAATCTCGCCATATTTGTTTTTAATTTAGATTCCGACGTTAATACAATGAGATTCTGGAACTGAACCACTGGGCGGCTTGAAATATATATTTTATAAGTATGTGCAATAGGTTATAATAATTCAATATTAATCAATCATTGTGATAGTGAAGAAAGTGCAGTATTTTGTGCATTTAAACGACATCAATAAAATTGTACTATTAAATTGGAGTTTTTATTTTTGATTAATGTTGAAGAAAATAAAGTATAATTGGATGAATTTTTATTTATTTAAATAAACATAATAGAAATAATATTTTCACTAAGTTAATATAAACTAGGTTGATTTATCACCGAGATGAATCTGTAAAATAAATTATTGTTTAGTGCAGTGTTGTAGTCGGTGATTTTTTTCAATACTCACCGATTACTTAGTGAGCTGATGGCGGAGCACGAAGAATGGCAGGCCGAAGCTGGAGCCGAAGAACAGCGTGAAGTACAGAGTCAGCTTGAAGCGGTTGTTGATGTCAAAGGGCAAGTTCTGTAAGGATTAAGGAGAAGTGAGTGATGTTACATAACTTGCACCAGTCCTGTGGCGCCGCCTCACCGATCCAGGAATGCCTCCGTCTCCATGCGAGGAGTTCCTGACTGCGGCCCTGAAGAGCTGCTTGCTGACGAGGACTCTGCTGCTCAGGCTTGACAACATCTTCACTTGCTATGATTACCACACTCTACCAGCAAACTGACAGGGACCAATAGACTAGATAATCATTTATTCATGCACATACTATTGTCTATTATTTTAACACGTGTTAACAATTTTTAGAAAATATAAAGGTTTAGTAATGATATATTTGCATTAAAATGGTGTAAATAAAGCCCCCTTTGCCATATTAAGTAGGTGATACAATCTTTTTTAAATGCATATCCCGGAAAAACATTTTTTGAAGTACATTGCTGTGATTTTTATATTTTATTTGTGTTAAATTAATTATTTACGTCTATTGTAATAATCACACGTCATAAAATAAATTGGCTAGTTACCGTTTACGATTTTTTTTAAATAATTATTTAAAAAAATTCAAATAAAAGCATTTATTTTAAGTGTTTTTATTTATAGCATTCGTTGAAATGAAGATAAAAATATTAGTATGTATGTTTTGTGTAAAGTAGAGACAAGTTGAGTTCTCCAGTGTGATAATTGAGTGCAGTGGTGTGGCAGAGCCGGAGAATGGCGGATCTGGACGACTTCTTTGCCAAAAAGGACAAAAAGAAAGGTGGAAAAGGAGGAAAGAACTTCTCCACGCCCGATGAATTAGTGAAGAAGCTCGAGGAGAACAAGAAACTAGAACCAGTGAAGAAGAAACCGGCCCAACCCACTCCGCTCCATGAGGACCCTAAACCACGACAGGTAATAACACCAAACCTCGCCAATACCAACTTCAACATCGTCATCAAGGTAATACTAAGACACGCCCATTATTATTATAATCGATTATCACAATATACAATGACACCTCACACTTAATAACCTCATTTGCAATCCCATATTGTCATATTCGATTGAAAATATTTAGAAATGATGTCAAGCTGATGTCGCGGCGCTGTTTTGTCTTTCAGGAAGATGAGGAATGGAAAGAGTTCGAGATTGCCAAGAAGGATTACACCGGGCTGAAGATCGGGAACCTGGCAGACAATGCAGGCCATCAGCAGGAGTACAACTCTGATAATATGAATGATTCAGACATGAACAACGGCTCCAAAGGAGGAAAACCCGCTTGGAATCAAGGGGTACTTAATCTTTATAATATAATACTCAATTTGATATTGATTTATATGCTTTTTATATTGCAGGACTCGCCGGAAGGGCCTTGTGAGATTGTTCCGCAAGAACAAACCGAACCCAGGCTGGCACCGCCTACCAAGCTGGCACCGCCTGCAAAACAGACTAGCAGCTACGTGCCTCCGTCCTTAAGGAATAGACCGCCCGGGAGTTTAAATCCAGACAACCCTATACGGCCTAATCGTTTTGCTGTACGTATAAATTTTCTTCGATCAATTCGACAATTTTTTTAATTAATGCATTGTGTTTATTGCAGAAAGCACACGCTCCTGATATACATAGTGAAGAATTCTTTCCGACGCTGGGCGGAGATAATAAAAAAGCAGTGGGTAGTACAGGAGGGGCGTGGACGGCCGCAGGAGGGGGTGGAAGATCAGCCGCCCCCGTATCGAGAGAAGCACCACGAGAAGTGCCTCTCGGAAACCGTTTCACATCCCTCACAAACGACAGCTAGTAAATATAAGTACGTAACGGCAAATCATCAATATTTGCACAATACTAATTATAATTTTAAAATAACAGACGGTGCGCTGCGACATTCACCAATGCTATCAGAATTAATAAAAAAACACATGTAATCGAAACTTATATATTATATAAATGTATTGGCGCCGACATCTGACAAGCAGGCGACGGGAGAAACCTTCGATATGTGCATTTCTAAATAAATTCAATTTATACATGTCGGAATTGTTTTAATGTTTTGTGCTATCCGGCTTTGAGCTGCATTTTTATTATGTATTATCAAATAAGGTTTCTTTTCCATTTAATAATTTTTATATGAATGGTGTCTCAAGATTCTCCATGATTTATTTGTAATTTTTCTATTTAATGTAAACACTCGTAACACACACATCAGAAATTACATCAAATTGTAAAGAATGTTATTTTTTAAATAAATTGTAAAAAAAAAATACACAAAACAATTGTGTTTTATTATTTAATGTCAAGATTTAGACATACCGCAAACGGCTGTGATTAGTGATAATAATATCCTAATTTTGTGTCATTTTATTTATAACGTGCTTAAAATATAAATCAAAAGATGGCGCGAAATTCCCAATAAATTATTTTGTTTTTTTTTTATTATATGAAAGAGATACGACACAATTTATTATTATATGCATTTATTTGATTAAATATTTTTGTTTTATTTAATTTATTATTTTTATATTTTATTTTTTATACTGGCAACACTCGTGAGAAGTGTCAAGTGTATCTTGATTCTGTCACACTATTAAAAGTCCAGCAATGTCCAACATTGCAAAATGGTTGGCCTTGGACAAAGCAGGCAGTTTAATAAATATAATCAAACAAAACGGAGGATTGTTGGGTTCGTTTAAAAAAATATTCAGGTACAAACGTCTCCCTCACATTACATAATAATATCAACAATTAACAATGTGTGTGTGTGTGTTTATTACAGGCAAGATATGCTGAAAGAGGGCACTCTCGTCGGGGAGGATAAATATGGTAATAAGTATTATGAAAACCCCAAGTACTTTTACTCGAGGAACAGATGGGTTGAATATTCAGACCATTACGGTTTAAACTATGACGGAAGTCAGATTCCTCCCGAATGGTACGGCTGGATGCATTACAAGACCGACCTTCCTCCTCATCAAGACGGCAGCCGGCCCAAGTACAAGTGGATGATCGATCATACGGAGAACCTCTCCGGCACTAAAGGACAATACGTTCCTTACTCGACCACCCGACCTAAGATCGAAGCATGGGTTCCGTCCCAGAAGAAAGAATCGCCTTGAATGAATCAAATCCTGTACATATTAAATAATAAAATAGATGCATACATATACTGTCTTTATAAATAAATTTGCTCTCGGAATGATATATTTATTATTTAAATTACAAAACTTACCATTGAGAGGTATTTGTATGTAGTTGGTCTGGGAAATGTTTAATACTAATTATAATATGAATTAATAAATATAATTCCCACTCGGAAGCTTATATTATATTTATAATTGTTACTATTGAGTGGCATCGCTTTGTGGTTGGTCTGGGAAACCATAATATTTATATCAAGGTATTTTTTATAAATATATAGAATGCCTATAGGACTAATATATTCAAATGGGGCATTGTCTTAATAATTGAGTAAATTCTCGTATTAGATTTTAAATATTATTTAGTTACAATGTTGGCCACTAAATCATAACTGTACTTCATCTTAAACCGTGTACCATCTGCTTGTTCTCAAATCTCTTCTTTTTTTACATTCATCTCACTCTCACATCATCCATCTCTTAATTTCGCGTCAATTAATAATATAATTAAAACATTATTTAATTGAAACTATTCTAATGTCGAGATGAATTATTTCTATATAAAACGAGTTGTAGGAATATAGTTTCTATTCATACGTATAATAAGGCGTTTAAATGTGTGCGGTGTGTGGTGACTTAAGACATTGTGAAGTCAATTGAGTAATATAATTGTGGTGAGCGATTGTGTTCTTTATGCGGTTTGTATAAGGTGTGTTTTCGGTTGTGAGATTTGTGTCGCTTGGGACGTTTTGCGGCGAGCGTCTCGTAGTTACCCTAACGCCAGCAGGTAAAGTTTGAAGACATTCCAGTAAGAAAAAAAGCGTGGCTTAAGATGGACGTTGTTGTGCTTTTTTATTACACCGCGTCTCCACGGAATATCCTCGCATGAGGAGCAGACCGTCTCCAAGTGACTCCTGATTCAAACTCCAATATATAAAATGTCCGCATTGAATCCGCGTACAAAGCTTTGAACTTTAAACTTTACGAAAAAGTGCAAGTGCGTCCACATACAATATAATAAAGGATTATTAGTACAACTTTCATATATATATATAAAAAAAAGTAAGTACATAATATCCATATACACAACTTTCACCCAAATATATTAAAAACAATACTATAGCGGCCATTTTGTTTTTATTTATTTTTTATATACATATAAATATTTTATAAATCCTGCCCACATTGGTCAGTAACCCCATTAGGAATGCGGAACTTTACCGTACATATATCGTAATAAATAAATAGCCGGCCGCTTTTTATGTATGTTTATAAATAGTGCAATTTTTGAAAATGGAACTATTTCAAATAATACAAGCGGCGTGTACTTCCATGTGCTTCTTTTGTTGAAAGTCTCTACCTGCTTCTATTATGTGCTCTCCTGCTCTATTCAATCAATGGGGGGACCTCGATCTATCGTTATTCCAATATTTAATCCATTTGGCAAGGTTATTTATTAATGAGCGATGAATGCGGGTATATTTCTATACAAACAATGAGCGTATATATGTTAATTAGTGAGTGAAGTATATGTATAATATGCGCATTTAGTAGTGTCGGCCATGTCATCATTTATTATACAATATATTAAATTGTTTTTTAAGAATTTAATAATGTACAATTAAAAAAATGTACATAGTTTTTGTTGAATTTAAATAAACGATAAAAATATGCATAGTATTGATTTATTCATCATACAGTTAAAAAGTTTTAAATAAAATTGTTTTTAAATTACCAGCTTTTATTATTATATATTTTAGTAAATTCCACCCTAATGATATACAAATTAAATGCAAAAACATATTATATATATTTTTTTAATAAATTCCTTAAAAAAACATATATATTTTAAACGTAAATTCGCATTAAGCCACGCCTTCTCAAAATTGCGAAAATAACAGGTGGCAGGTCCTTTATTATATTATGAGAGCAGGTAGAAATATTTACACAATGGTTTTTTTGTGTGGAGTTAAAATGTTATAAAAATATACTTTCACTAGTGAAAATATATTATATATATGGATGCACGCGATATTTAATTGGTCACGCCCACCGCCTCTGTAATATCTTGACCTTTCCGTCATAAAGGGGAGAATTAATTAATTAGTCATGTTTGCAGACTATCATGAAACGGTGATTATTCTTCAAGATGTCAGCCAGACCGTCCGGACCTTGTGCCGAGTGCGACCCGTCTTCAGCCTCCACCGCTTCCGTCTCCAGCGACCTTCACAAGGTAAAAAACCGAATACAATTAAATAAACGTTTGATTTAATAATTTGTTTTTTTTTTAGTATCATGTGGCTTGTTCTTGCGGTGGCTGCGGAGGAGGAGCTCAGTATTCCGAGTGTGTTGGGAATGGGATGAGTTCAAGTAGTAATCCACCGGTGCAACCGCCAGCGTTGAAGCAGGATAGACCCCCGGCTTTGCCTCCGAGACCTCCGCCGAGGACCCGACCCAACACAAGTAACACTCATTTCAATATCGACCCTTGAACTGTATTGTTCGACGGCTTATTTGAATTTCAGATACATCGTCGAGAAGTGAAACAACAGCGGGTAATGCGGCCACTTCGGGGTCCAGGAAATATGTGTGGTGGTGTACAGGAATGGGGGCGGCGGTATGTTCTCTCGGAGGACTCCTACTCGCCGCCGGATTGCTACTCAGAACGCAGACTACGAGCCTCAATCATCTGGAAACCGTACCGACACCCGTCCCCGCCACAATGGTATATATTTTCTTTATATAAAATTATTTATTCATTTATTAAATTATTGTTATTACTTTTAGTTGGTTTTAACCGGACTTTGCGTTATGAGTTTGGCGAGAAGACAGAATCGTTATAGTTATTTGATTAAAATAGCGGGGGCGTGTTGTCTGGTCTGCGCCATGACTTGTGTCCTCGTCACAATCACGACGACGGTCATACACATGAATCGGTTGCAGACTTTCAGGGAATGCGTTTACACAAATGCAACGAGGACTTGCGCCTGTTACTCGGTGCTCCTCGACGGGAACGTATCGTTGGAAGAGGAAGAAGAAGAGAGTACGAAGTGTGTTTTCGAGGCTATATCCGACTGCGGAGCCATTCACGGGGCGTTATATAGTTGTTTGAGGGCTGTATTTGGATTAAGCGTCGCTGGAGTACTTCTCTGCATCTGCTCGGCAATGCTAGCCTACCAACTATTAAGGTTATTATTATTAAATAAACCGTAATAATAAAATATTTTATGTATAATATTTTTTTTAGTCACGAGAGGAAGAAGATGTATTGGGAGCAGTTGGAGTTGAGATGCCGATCTTTATACAGGCCGGCTAATTCGGGTACAGCGTCTCGGATTCATAACCCGCAGCCGCAGATTTGTGGGGAATGTTGCGCTCAGTGTCAAGCGGCTGCAGTTTCCTGGGATCTTCAGCAAAGATTTTGGGCCTCGGGGCGTGTAGGTAATTTGTATTCTCCCAATCCAGGCACCGGAAGAAGAGTATCTCCGTGGAGCTGGTTCCCATGGCCCAGAAATACAAACCAAAGGTTCGTTACGATGATTTAATTCTGATGTTTATATTTTTACATGATGTGTGATTGTAGAGTCGGAGGCGGATCTTCAGGAGATAGTGCGTATGGTTTTGGGAATAATCCGACGCCTAGTGGATATTGGCAACTCGGACCACCTCCTCCTTACACTCCTCACCATAGGTATGATTATAATTTTTGTATATTTGATTTTTTTATTTATGTTGTTTTTTTTATTAGATACTTCCATCAGCATATGTCGGCTAATATGGCTCTTCAGCATCATCACGCCCATCACTCACACTCTCCGTCTTCCTTGCAATTATCTCCGCACGCAGGTCACACATGCACGGGACAATCTTCAATGATGTCCCATTGTGCGGCAGCTGCTGCGGCCGCCGCTCAAGGTTCGGCTGACGTCGATCATTGGAGCCGAGGAGATCCGGCAGCTGTTTTGGCCTTAGCCGGACGCCATCTAATGCCCATTGCCGACGAGAGCCGAGAACGCAATGACGAGTCTCTCCTACACACCGTCGAATGCCATCATCAAACCAGCGCAGGTTCGTAACCCTTTATAAACTCCCTAAACGTATCTTATAAAAAATATTATTCCAGAGAATTATCCCGAAGATCATCCGGATATTCATCATCAACATTCGTGTCAGAAACATAATCAAATATCGGGTAATTTAATTATGATAATAATATTTCGATTATGTTTTTAATCTTTGTATTAATAATTGTAGAGTCCGATTTAACCGCAGCTCAAATGCAAGGGGAAGAAAATTTGGCATTTCAATGCGAGAAACAATCACCGCAAAGGTATGAAAAAAATCTTAATATTAAAGAAATACAATAATTAATAACCAAATAATTATTTTCAGACAAGTGAGGAGCGGAGAGTCAGAGTTGTACTTTGCCGATGTGTCGAGTTGCTGCAATATGTCTTTGAAGGTATTTTATCGGATTTTAAATGTAAAGGGATGGGAATTTTAATATGTTTGATTTTTAGACTGTTGAGTATTGCGGAGGATTGGTGGGGACTATTGAAGCTCAACCGGATACTTCTTCGGGCGATTCGGATGCAGGGCATTGCCCCGCTTTTAAATCAAGACCTGCACGCCCTCGACACAGTCATCCGAATCATTCCGGTGAACAATTAAATAATGCATCCAAAATGCATATCAGTCCGAGTAAAAATCGGCACAGAAGTCCGAATAGCCATTGTATCGGGCAGGAGATGAGCTGCCAGTCTGCGGTGCTGCGTTACGAGGAAGATAATATCGATACAATGTGTCGGGATGCATTAGAGCGGTTCCGATGCCAAAACAGATGCTCTTCATCGAAATGCATCAATGACGATTTAGAATTGCAGGAGGGATTCCCAAGTATACACTGTCATTCGAGTCCATGTCAAAGTTCAGCATTCGCCAGGTGCATGGCCACGCCCACGAGATCCAGCATGCTTGTCCGTCCGACATCTAACAGGGCGAGTATGATCGTTAAATCGAGTCCGGGTGAAATTGGAATCGGTGAAAGTGTAATTGACGAAGCGATGCTAGAAGGCGCGGATGTTTCAATATCTCCAATGAGGAGGGGCAAATTCGCTGACGAGAGTATCGGAGACAACGATGTGAATAATGAAGACACAGGGAGTAAGAGACGGAAGCAGGAGGAGATGGTGAATCTGGCGACACTCGTTCACAACCAACAATTTGGATTTTTAGAAGGACATATCGTCGCTTCCGAGGCCGAAGGTAGTCGCCGCGGAATCGTCGAAGGGTCTTGTCTCGGACCCGATCTACGATACGAACCCGTACGAGGTATCGAAGGAGAACCGAAACCGAACGGAGACGAAGCCATACCTCGACAGCCGGTACACTTGAGATGCTGCAGCGACAGCAACACCATGGACTCGGGCTGGCAATCGGGTTCGGAGAAGCACGTAACAGATTAACAGTACAATAAACTATGTGATATATATAAATGTAAATACTTGTGCCATTTTGGTTCTTTATTTTTTTATAATTCGACTTCCATTTTATTATTGTTCCTATCGCCGCGACAAGAATCTTGCCAACCCGGCTGTGTTCAGCACTCTGTATTATTATTACTTCTATTCTCATTTCCGTGTAATTATGTAATTAGTTTTTAATCACAGGAATAAAAATAAATATAAATACATATAATATATTTTATTATTTTAAAATATTCTCTTTCGTATTGTATACAATTTCCATCACATGGCTCTAAATAATAAAATATACAGAAAAATAAAAAAGAGAGCTTAAATTAATAAAACTGGATTAATAATCGGTACGACATTTGATAATTTGTAAACGCCCCTTATGACTAAAAATTAATGAAGGAACTCGAGTGTTAAGTGAATGTTCACGTCTAATAAACGAACTACATTATTGTGAGGTTATTTGTGAGCAATATTTATAATATATTAATTTATACAATAATAAATGCCTTATCTAATACAAACATGAAAATGTATAGACGCGTCTGCGATGTTTTATTTACAAATATAAATATATAAAAGGATCGTTTGGCAACGGAGGGTATTTGCAGCTGCGTTAAATATATTAGTATCACTTTTATTATTATGTATTAGCTCCACGCGGGGTCGTAAGCCTTTTGCGGAGGCTCCGGAGCGATGAACACTCGCCGGTTGGCGTAAAAGCAGCTGACGACTCCCCGGTACGCCGTCCGCCCCACTCCGCTCTATTAATTCAATTCAAATTCATACTGACCGAGAGTCGAGTGATTAATGTATACTTACGCGGAAGTCGTCCATGAGTCCTAACTGTTTGACGGTGCGTTTGTATTGGTTTTTGTTCGAGTATGCTATCCTCACAGCGGCGGGCGGCTGAGAAGCTATCGCACCTTTGCCCTTCAGCTCGGCTACACTCACCAACGGAGTCGTGTACACAGTCGACATAAATACAGGATCGTATTCATCCTATCAAAAAACAAATATATATAATTATTCGACTTCGAAATTGCTCCATACATAATTTCGGTAGACGTGCTTTTTTGACATTCATCACAAGATTTAATTTAAAATAAAACTTACATCATAATTTTTAGTAGTTATTGATTGAAAAAATATTTTTATGCATTTGTGGTATAAAAAATAATTAGTAAATAAATTTATTGTCAATAATAGTTACATTGTTTTATAAGTGTGTAGAGTGAATATCAGATATTTTACGAATAATTTACAATTAAGACTAATCAAAGACTTTTGTGGTGGGTTTTTAAATATTGATATTTACTCTACACATTTATAAAATAGTGATAAAATCAGTTTATTTGGTTAACTAAGTCACGATGTTTGAAAATTACCTTAATTAAATATGTGAGGTTGAGTTTTGTGAACGGCACTGAAACTTGACTTAATTCAATCATCTTTAAATGCTTCTCGAAGAATAGTCCGTTGCTGACGCCGACCTGAAAAAAATTAGATATATTAAAACACAATCAAGTTGCTGAGGGTTAAATTAATTAAACCTTTCCGAAGGTCCTCGTTCTGGGTAATTCGGGCCGAATACAAGCTCTATCTAAACGTTGCTCCGGTTTCCGAATCCAGTCGTCCCAATACCTAAAAAAATATAATACTTAATAATTATTTTTAGGATGATGGTAATGTATGGGAATGATGATTACGAAAGTGGCCATTTCGGCTGCAGTTCGTCCCATAATTGTTTCGTCAACATCCAACCCAGACCGGGGAAGAAGTCCGATCTGTGAAGTAACGTCGGAGCCTGAGGATCCACCAGTCCCGGTTTTCCGTTATCGTTCCACGCGGAGACACACCTTGAATATTTAATTTATGTAATTAAACCGAAACATTAATAAATTGCAAAATCCAACAAACCATAATGTAGGATCTTTGAGAAGTAGCGGATAAGTGCCTAAAAAGTATTCGAAGAAATCCGGCGCAATGTCCAAATCATCTGAAAAAAAATATAATGTATTGTTAATAAAATAATGTTGATTTATTAGGAATTAATACCTTCGACGATGATCACAGCCTGATGCTCCAATTCTTTAAATATATGATCGAGGGCGAATCGATAATGCCTGGCTATGTGGAAGTATCCTCTAAATTTTTTCTCCCTCGGAGGCACAGGAACCTCGCTCAAATCCGGTTGAAATATCAAACTGATACCGGAATCGGGAACGGAGGCGTACGACTCCAGGACGTCCTTCGTCGCTTCATGATTACAATCCTAAATTAATTTAGAAAAATGTATTTAAAATCTTATATTGGTTCATTGTGAATATATCATACTTGGCTGACGATGATGGGGAATTGATCTATACTGGGTCGGAATTTGATCAGCTGATCCAGGCATCTCTTCACGGTGACCCGGTTGCAAGCCATCACCACAACGGGAAGTATGACGTCAAATTTTTCATCTATTAAAAAAAACACACAATAGAGTTGCAAGGTTCAGTGATTTTTTACTACACATAAACGGTTGACTGCACAATGGAAAAAAAATATATTTAAAAAGCCCTGCACTATTAATATTTATTTTGAAACTACCCACACACTCACACAATAATAAATGTATTATAACGTGGCTTATGGTGTAGAGATAAGATAAGAGTTAGTACTTGTCTGTTCCTCTTCCCTCCGCTTCTCCTCCCTCTGTATGTGCTCCTTGGCCTCGTGTATAACGAGCTCGTTATCCGCGATCTCTTGGTGCACTTCAGTCTCGAGCCGGCGCAGTTGTTCCCAGAGCATCTTGAGGTCCTTGTCTCCGTGGCGAGGATCTTGCTGCTGCTGCTGGTGATGATGATAGCTCCTGGCGAGGAGTGTCCAGGTGATGATGGCTGCCAGCAGAGCGGCTCCGATGAGGGACCTCCTGTTCCTGGCGCTCCTCATGGCTGCGGCTCCTCCCACATCTTGTACTTCTGTTCTTCTGTCACTTTAAACGAAAACATCGAAACGCCATGTTGTCAATTTATTGCCATACGCCACAAATGTCATGTGTCAAATTTTAACGCAAGCATACATATCAAAAGCAATGCATACATATAATAATCCAAAAAAAGCTTGGAACTCTCAATTGATTTACAATACAACTAGATATACAGGGTGGACTTGAAATAACTGAGAATATTTTAGGGGGTGGTAAGGAATTGTAAGAGTAATTGAAAAATATATTAATTATTAAAAAAAAAAAAAAAAAATCGAGTTTTGGCCACCATCTTGAAGTCAACTGTTTCTCTGAAGTCAACTGTTTCTCTGATGTTCAGACTGCAAATAATTTTCTTGATATACGACCTTCGTTCTGAATACGATCCGCATGAGTTACACTAGATGAAAAGTGATAATTTATATTTTTTTATGAGCAAAATAAATTCAATATACATGGAATGGTTGAATTAAAAACTGAAAACTTATTGTTTTCCTCTGCATTTTATTTTGTTATTCTACAACCAACGCAAAAAGGTTATAAGAGTGACAAATATTTAAAACGATAATACAATTTTATAAGAATATTTACTACTATAAAGGACATTTTTATATATTATTTACTTAAAAAAAACAAGACTCCATACTAAGGCTGTTCATTTTACGTATGGACATAATTAATTCGATTTTAATTAAGTATTATTATTTTTTTTAATTTTCCGAATTGACAAAAGGGTAAAAGTTCGATGAAAAATTCAACAGATGGGGATGCAATCCAATAAAATATTCCTCCGCAGTATAAAAGCCAATCAAATGAATTAATTAATTGCATACATACATATATTTGTATGGGAAAACCGCAGATCGGGTCGGCATACATACATATTTACATGCGGTTGTCCACCCCTTTCAACCATAAGTAAACATACGTTAATTTAAATAATTTAATATATTAAATATTAATAATGAATGCGTGTGCGTGGAGAGATAAGGTGATTTTTTATTGTATGCTTATTTCAGGTGTTTAATGGATACCGTAATAATATTATTAAGTGACCAATCACGACGACAACGATAACATTACACCGCTGATAATTCGTCGAGGGTATTTTAATAAAATAACAAGTGTTTTAGTGAGTCGTGCTAGAGCTGATAGTGTTGGTGCGTATACGAATAGAACTTGTTAGTATTGGTGTACAAGATTATCACATATTATATTAAATACGGTTGTAATTACCTGTAATTTTAACCAACGCGTCAATAAACATCGGATTTAAACCGACATATTAGCAGGCCATACAATTGGATGTATAAATATCAAGATGGCGGACCATGTAGACGAGTCTGGGTGAGAATCAAGGTGATTTACAGTGTTTAAACAACAGTAATAAAGAGCGATGTACACATTTATCAATAATTTATTTAGCACGTTTCTAAACAATTAGTGTTTATATATTTATGTTCTTCAAACAAATAAATGTGCAAGAATTTTCATGCAATCACTAATTGATATATATAAATATCAAGATGGCGAATCATTCAGACGAGTCTGACAGAGTAATTAATGTAATTAACATAAAATGTAATTAATGTAATTAACACACAATGTAATTAATGTGATTAACACTGTGTAAACAACACTTTTATTAAGCGCGCTTAATAAATTCTCACACAGACTCGTCTACTAGTTCCGCCATATGCTCTACAATCAAAACAAATTCTATATTCAATATTTAAGTTCTTCAAACAGTGAGCTATATAAATCGACAGTTAAATTTGCAAGCATTTTTATGCAATAAATTAACCGATAGCTCTCCTTTATTAATCGACACCACCGATATTAGAAGGTCTTAAAGAAGAAGATAAATGTCTCACTCAGACTCGTCTACTCGGTCAGCTATCTTGCTATTTATACATGCTAAAATATCAGCTTAAACCCAAAAGTATTCAGACCATTGACCTTTTATCCATAGAAGCACCATACGAATACATGTACATGCAATAATTTAGAGGCGGCGAGGCGATAGAAGCAGCGCCCCAAGCGGCTAATACACGAAACTCTTTGGTAACTCGCCTCATCTGTGCCTGTTTTGGTTTTGACGTTTTTTCAAGTAGTAAGCTCATTGATTCCGAACGTATTCAATATTATAATAGTGCTTATACGAATAGATCCGATGCACACCAACACTAACAAGCTCTAATCTATTCGTATGTAGTGTAAATAATAATTAAATTTTAAAATTAATCAACACATATATGTTTATAAAACATGTTTTCGATTGAAACTAAAATCTTTTTATTATGTAATGTCAGTACTATTATAAAAAAATATATTAATAAAAAAAATAATTTATTATGACAGCTCGAGAATGTTCGGTTTTATTAATGAGTGAATGTATGTTGTCATTAGAGAATAATAAAAACAACTTTATGATGTCATCGTATTAGTTCAAGGTCAAGTTCAATTGCGAATCCGTCAACGAGGTATTGTTTACTTGTGCAATTGTTGTAGTTTTTTTATTTTTTTATTGTAATCTTTCGACAAATGAATATTCGTCGAATAATCCACGTATCCATTATTGGACAGTAGCTTGTTGGGTGACATTAATGCAATGTAAATTTGACTAACACTTCATCGGTTGGCGACTCTAATACAATATATTCATATTATTAATGCTTAGTAAATACAATTAATATCGAGTTATATGCAATGACATCTAGAATATTCATTATTGTAATATAAAAATGATTTTTGTACTGCAAACGGCACTGATTAGTCACTGTCAATAAATAGGAATACATATTAAAATATATTCAATATTAGATTCTACCTTAGAGTATATTATAATTATGGAGTCACAACGAAGAATGTGTAAAGTTTGACATTTATGCTCTACACACATTTTATTAAATAACATTTTTTTAAATTCATATCGCGTTACTCTGTTTTGGGGTTGGCCCGGTCTGTTACGGCACTTTTACTTTCATATCTATATTCCTTATATAGATATGAAAGTAAAAGTGCCGTTTTCCGATATTATTAATAAAAGTATTTAGAAAATTTATATTATAAATAATAAATGCAAAACACTCACGAAGAAAAAAATCTCACGGTCTCAATTAGTCGTATGTTAACCAATAATATTTTGGATTGGCCTGGTCCGTTGCGGCATTTTGTGTCATATTTTTCTTTGTACAAAATCTTTAATATTAAAAAAATGTATGTAAAATTGATATTATAAATAATAAATGCAAAGCCAACAATATGAAAAATCTCATGGTCTCAATTAGTCGTATGTTGGCTTAATATGTTACTTTCAATCACCGGACCCTAAATATAATATAATAATATAATTTATTCAAAATGTATGAGATTAGCAGTTGTGTAAAATTGATATTATAAATAATAAATGCAAAGACAACAATATGAAAAATCTCATGGTCTCAATTAGTCGTATGTTAACCAATAATATTTGGGATTGGCCTGGTCCTTTGCGGTACTTGGTATCATATCTATCTCTATACCAAATATTAAATAAAAATATATAAAATTGATATTATTAATAATAAAAGCATATGAAAAACCCCATGGTCTCAATTAGTCGCATATTAAACAATAATTTTTGTGTTGGCCCGGTCCGTTGCGGCACTCAATATCATATCTATCTCTGTTTACCTATACCTAATTTTTATTATAAAAATATGGGATAATCCAAGATAAGAAGTAATAAAATAAAATCGCGTAGTCTCAATTATTCACATATTGTAGGAACTAGGGATTGGCCCGATCTGATGCGACACTATATTTATTATTAATATTAATAAATAATATAATAATGATAATTGTATATGTGTTGTTGTAAAAGTGGTTGTTTTGTCGAGAGGAAATGCGGCATAATGAACCAGAATGTCGTCGTTGGAGTCGAATTTCTTTCGTCAGGGGGCGGCGAGGGGGCTGTGGGGGCTGTGGGGGGCTGTGTGGGGCTGTGGGGGCTGTGGGGGCGGTGCCTCCAGCCATCCCACCGCCGCCAATTAGCGCTCAGATTAAAGTTGTACCCTGGGATCCATTATCGTCGGCAATTGATGTACCTACGTATGACGATATTCAGGACCCTGCATATCTACACCCTGAACAAAAACACGCTTCACTATTTATTATTCATTAATTAATTAATCTTTTGGTTTAGTGATTATTTCATTTATGCCTGATTGAAGTTAAACAATTATAAATATACTAATTTGGATACTCAGGAGGCACCGGGACTATTTAGAATTAGACGGAACGATGAGATTTACTCATTATATAAGAGCGTGAACGTAGTGCAGTTTATTAGGGCTCTAACATTAGGTTGGGTTAAAGAGCAGGAGGGATAGTATCGGAAATACTATCCAGCAAGCCTGTGGGTAAGAGAAGGCAGGGTAGACCTAGGCTAAGGTGGGCGGACGAGTTCTATAAGGTAGTTAGGAGTTTAGGAATTAATAACTGGAGGAGCATTAAGTGGAAGATGCTGGTGCGGGAAGCCTTGAGTGCTTATGATGATGATGATGAATTTCTTTCTAGACAAGACGTCTAATTTATTCTACAAGTACTACTTAACATTTTTGTTACATATTCAGTTATTGGTTAAATAAAAAATAACAACACTATTTAATATGTTGACATCAGACTGTTGGACAGAACCATGGACCGACAGACATAAGAAACAATGAGTATATTGGAATAGCTCGCGACTGTAGTGTATGTTTGTACACGAACACTTAAATCCAATTAAAATTATTGTGGACGGGGTAAAATTAGAAGACTTTTATTATTATTATAATGGAGATTACTATTATGACATCACCGACATTGGAAGGCCGGACAAGTGGATGTATAAATATCAAGATTGTTTGACAAACGCAACACTAATTGTCTCACTCAGACTCGTCTGCTTGTTTCACCATCTTGATATTTATACATCCAGTTGTATGGCCTGCTAATATATCGGTGGTGTCAACTAATTACATCCTTCAATAAAAAAGATATATATAATTAATGATAAAAATCAATATGTCGGACCAAACAGATGAGTTTGACAGAGGCAACACTAATAGTCTTACTCGGACTCATAATCTGCATGGTCCGCCATATTGATATTTATACATCCACTTGTATGGCCAGCTAATATATTGGCTTAAACCCGATGTTTATTCACGCCACAGTAAAAATTACAGTTACTAACGACCGTATTTAATATAATAATGTAATGAGGGTGTGGTGCGTGTGGTGCGTATGCGTGTACATCAATTCTACTAAGCTCTATTCGTATACGCACCAATACTATTATGTTTATACTTCAATAAAAAAAGATTAAAAACGTATTTGTACTAATATGTAATTGATTATAAATATCAAGACAGTGGACCAAGTTGACGAGTCTAAGTGAGACAATTAGTGTTGCCTCTGTCAAACTCATCTGCATGGTCCGCCATCTTGATATTTATACATCCACTCGTATGGCCAGCTAATATATTGGCTTAAACCCGATGTTTATTCACGCCTCAGTTAAAATTACGATTAGTTACTAACGACCGTATTTAATATAATAATGTAATGAGAGTGTGGTAATAATATATATATATATATATATATATATATATATATATATATATATATATATATATATATATATATATATATATATATAATAATGTGATGAAAGTGCGTCTACCAAGCTCTATTCGTATACACACCAATACTATTCAGTTTATTTCAATTGGGTTAATAGTAATAATTAGTGTAAAATACTTAGTAATGTCCGTGTAATATGGCCAGAGTTTTAATTAACACTGTGGAAACGGTTCAAATTGCTTCACTTAGAGTGTTCCATACATTTGTATATAATAATATAAGTGTGTGTGTGTGTTTGCCACCCCTTTGTGGGGGGCGGTGCCTCCCCTTCACATAAATAATAGTCTAGGGGGTGGCGGTGCGGGGGCTACAAGTTGGCTTAATTGGCAGAAAAATGAGCGAGAGAGCCCTGCGACGAAACACCCCCAACATCATACAATTAATTAAATATATAATGGCGATATCGTCGCAGTGTTCTGTGGGGTGGCTGGGGGCGGCTGGGGTGCTCCATTCCGAGAAGAGACTTTTAATCTGGTGCTAATTTGTACCATTTTAGTCTTTATTGCCGGCCATTAGAGACCTCCTTCCCCCGACGACTAACTCAATTCATATTATTATTTTATACACACCCGATTTCGAGAAATGTATCTTTTAAACACTCGTTAATTAATGTTTAATTTGAAAATAATTAACGCGTATCGGATCGACGTGAAGTTGGTCGCGGAACTGAATTTTGAATATGGAATAAGACGCGCATTCTCATACATAAATATCCAATTATTGGGTATATTATTAATAATTTAATGCATTTTTAACGATGGATTTTTTATATCTGTCCCTTCTCTTGTTCCCACAGAGTGTAAAAGGGTTGAATTTTATTATTTAGCAATTGCAATTGAAAAACGATACTTATAATTATTATAAATCTACTTAAATACGTCCATGATATTTTTTTTTATTTGTCATTTCATCTTTTGTTTTTAGAGAGTTTTATAAAAATTATTGAATTTTAATATACGAGTAAATAGGGAAACGATTAAATTGCAATAATAATAAATTTATAAAAAAATATTTATTGTATATATTGTTAATATTTTGTTTAATAACAAAATATTAATAAGTTTGTTTTTAGAATATATGTTTGCTTTTTAATAATTCCCAATTTAAATAGCAAAACGATATAATTACAATAATTATTATAAATCTAATTATTTAACCTTCCATTTGTTCCTTTTATGCTTCCATATTAAAGTTGTTTTTTATATAGTCTTATGTATTATTATTTTTTTATTGAAAACAAACGAAAGTGTCGTTTCCCCAGTTTTTGTTCTTACACGATTGTGTAAGAACGACACAATTGCAATAATTAAATCCTTTATTTAAAAAAAATATAACTGAACTGTCCCAGTTTTTGTTTATACAGTGTGTTCTATTTTTTTCAAAAATATTTCAATCTAAAAAAAAAATGACACAATCGACAATAATTATTATTTTTTTATTTAAGTGTCGTTTCATTTCGTATCCAGTTTTTGTTCTTACAAGGACTTGAGGAATGTTCCTGGTGTGAAATGAATATATTATTTTTTGGTATAATAATAAGTATAACTAAGGCTCTGTAAAAACAGTAATCGATCATTCTCGAGCCGACACTAAAGCTATAGTTAAAAAGGTCCAAAGTGTAAAAGTATAAATAAGATTGTCACGTTCGTCCACTCGAAGGTGTTTAAACAGCGCCGAATGTCGTGAAAGGGTTTTTCTAACACTCAAATAATTTGAACGGTGTGCTCACCCTGCGCCAGGCATTACCGAGCACCGGGAAATCTTTGTGTTACTTTTGATAATAATACTACTATCAAGTGGTTTTATGTCTCTTTTACTCTCGTTGTTTAACCATTTCGATTGCGGGAAAAAGACTCACCGATGCTATCAAACTTCAGATTATGCCTTGCGCTTCTCAAACTGTGCACAAATTAATAAATTAAATAAATCCACTCTATTCTAAATAATAGAAAATATTACTAAACAATTCAACTGAATATCAATCAACTAGGGTGATTTTAATTGAAATTGTCGATGTGTTTCAATTTTGTATTTTACTAATTAATAAACATTTTTATTTTTACACTTACTTGGTCCATTTATAATAATAATAATAATAAATATATATATATATATATATATATACATACAACATTAGATCGCATTGCATATAAATTATTCGTATAAACCCTTTAAGGGCATTGACGTCACACCGACTACTATTAAATAATATTATTAACTCTTTATTCCCGGGTCCTATTCTCCCATACATATCGCCTGCTCCAGCGTATAATATCGTAAGTGCAAAAAAATTCTGCGTGCTCTTAAGTCTTTATGGAACTGAGCCACATATTGAATCTGGCAACACTGCCTGTCACGTGTCACTCGGTTTAATTATTATTTATAACATATAACAATTTACGATTAAATACCTTCTATTGCCTAAGACCTTGGAGTTTCTCATTCAACCATTGTTCGACATCTGGGTGCTATTGGAAAGGTGAAAAAATTGGATAAATGGGTTCCCCATGATTTGACAAAGATGCAAAAGAGGCGACGTTTGGAAATCACTTCTTCTTTACTGTTGAGAAACAACCATGAGTCATTTTTGAATCGTGTCATTACATGTGACAAAAATGGATCCTCTACAACAATCGTAAGATATCTGGGCAGTGGTTGAATAAAAATGAAATCCCCAAACATGCACCAAAGCCTGAACTACATCAAAAAAATATGGTCACCGTATGGTGGTATGCTAAAGGAATCATCCATAGATCTTTTCTTAAACCAGTAGAGTCAATAACAGCGGAATCATACTGCAAAGAAATAGAGATAATGTTTAAAAAGCTACAGAAGAAAGATGGAAAATTAGTGAATAGGCTCGGAATACTCTTACTCCACGACAACGCAAGACCGCATACAGAGTCAACTGACGATTTCAAAATCAAACGAATTAAACATCGAAGTTTTTCCTCATCCTCCGTATTCACCAGACCTTTCTCCTACAGACTCTCATTTTTTCAAACATCTGGACTCATTTTTGAAAAATAAAACGTTCACCAAAGAAATCGACATTATTTGGACCTTTGATGACTTTGCGGCTTCTAATAATCAAGAGTTCTACAAAAGTGGAATTTATTCTTTGCCAAATTGTTGGGAAAAGACTGTTGATGTAAATGGTAAATACTTTGATTAATAAATATTTTTAAATTCTTAAAAAAAATCATTTTTATTTGTTGTTAGAAATCGGCAATTTTATGTGAACCATCCTAATAATTCCACATTTTTATAATTAATCCTTCTAATCGATAAAAAAAAAAACACTTTCATGCAAAAATGAATGAATTCAAAACTCAAATATAACCGTCCTATTAAAAAAGCAAGCTGAACATAAAAAAGATTAACAAATTGAAAATTTCAATTAAAATTACTCTAGTATTAATAATTGTTTATTTATTATTAGTGGGCGTCCCACAGTTTAGGAAGACTACGGGGGGGTGGAGCTTACGAGTAGTGGTGGGGGTAATATTAGGCCACGCCCACCTCGTTACAGCGCCACTGAATCACTACATTATTACAATATAAATTATAACTATGTCAATATATTATTATATTATGCAATTAATTAATTCCGATTATAGGCATTTAAAAAAAAATATATTTTAACATATATATATATATATATATATATATATATATATATATATATATATATATATATATATATATATATATATATAAATAATAGAGAGTGGATAATCTGAAGTAATTAATAAAAAAAATATTTATCAGATTGCTTATATGTAGGGGAATAATAATTGTATAATAAATAATGAAAGTATTTTTCAAACACCGAGATTAAATACAATTTACACTAAATACATTTTTTAGATTATTAAAAAAAAATAATAAAGTATTTTTTTATGTAATCTATTTTATTGGTTATCTATGATATCGTATAGAGTAAACGTCAATGTCACAAAAACATGCGATAAATTAGTAATTATTTTGCTCGTTATAAAATTGAAATTTTTTACATGTTATAAAAATAACGCGTGAAATTATTCAGGAATATGTGTCACTTTCTAATTGATTATTTTTTGTTAAATTGACGTTTACTCTACACGATATTCATCAAAAAAAAATCCCTACAACACATGCGATAAATTAATAATTATTTTATTCATTGCAATCGTAACGCATGAAATATTTGTCTCTTTCTAATTGATATTTGTGAAATTGACGTTTACTCTACACACTTGACGGATATATAAATAATCAGGCCATACAACTGGATGTTTAAATATCAAGATGACGGACCAACTAGACGAGTCATCACTGATAGTTTAAGAGTGCTAAAAAAAATCTTAATACAAGTGTACTTATCGCTCTTTATTACTGTTGTTTAAACATTGTTAATCACCTTGATTACAAACAGACTCGTCTACTTGGTCTGCTATCTTGATATTTATACATCCAACTATATGGCTTGCTAAATAAAAAATTATTGAATTTTCAAACAGTGATGTTTTCAATATAATAGTTTAATGAGATAGTGTGTGTGCGGTGCGTATACGAATAGAGCAATGCTACTAAGTTCTAGACTATTCGTATACGCACCAATACAATCAGCTCTAGCACGACTCACTAAAGTAATGGATTCCCAGGCATACGTCACCGTAAATACGATAGTAGAGTTACTTAGCTACACTTATGATCGGTTTTGTTAGTTAATGCCTCGTCTGAGCCTCGGGCGAGGCACTAATTAACAAAAAACCGATCAAAATTATAGCAAAGCAACTCGATTACCGTCTTTACGGTGCACCTTGTTTATTAAAATATCAAACTTGTTTATTAAAATATCCTCGAAGAATTATTAGAAGTGTAATGTTATCATTGTCGTCGTGATTGGTCACATATCGCTTGAGTGGCTAAATGCGTGGTTAGTTCAAGTGGATCAAGTGGCCAAAAACATGAGTTACCTGTCAAACATTATACTGTAAACATGTCTCTTCATATCTTCAGTTATATTTCACAGTAAAATGGGTAAATGCATTGTTACTACATGTCATATGGACTTAAATAGATCTAGGCTCAGTTTTTACCGCTGACTACAAAGTTTTGTCACAACCACTCTCAGTGGTCACTAGAAATGTGTTGAGTGAGGAAGACACACTTATGCCTTTATCGAATAGGAGAGAAGAGTGCAACAATACACGATATTACACGAATTATTTTTATGGAATGCGATATTAAGGCCCGGTTTCTTCAACTGGTGCCAATATAATACAGACACACAGTATACATACACTATGGCCTTTTATATGTAGTGATTTGGTTCGTACTTTAACGCCCAATAAGAGAGCTCACAATACAGACACACAGTATACATACACTATGGCCTTTTATATGTAGTAATTAAAAGTGATTTGGTTCGTACTTTAACACCCAATAAGAGAGCTCACAATACAGACACACAGTAAAACACAGTATACATACGCTATGGCCTTTTATATGTAGTAATTAAAAGTGATTTGGTCCGTACTTTAACGCCCAATAAGAGAGCTCACAATACAGACACACAGTATACATACACTATGGCCTTTTATATGTAGTGATTCAAAGTGATTTGGTTCGTACTTTAACGCCCAATAAGAGAGCTCACACTACAGACACACAGTATACATACACTATGGCCTTTTATATGTAGTAATTCAAAATGATTTTGTTCGTATTTTAACGCCCAATAAGAGAGCTCACTATAAAGACACACAGTATACGTACACTATGGTCTTTTATATGTTGCAATTCAAAGTGATTTGGTTCGTACTTTAACGCCCAATAAGAGAGCTCACAATACAGACACACAGTAAAACACAGTATACATACACTATGGCCTTTTATATGTAGTGATTTGGTTCGTACTTTGACGCCCAATAAGAGAGCTCACAATACAGACACACAGTATACATACACTATGGCCTTTTATATGTAGTAATTAAAAGTGATTTGGTTCGGACTTTAACGCCCAATAAGAGAGCTCACAATACAGACACACAGTAAAACACAGTATACATACACTATGGCCTTTTATATGTAGTGATTCAAAGTGATTTGGTTCGTACTATAGATGCATTTAAATGTATATGTAGATATGGTGTTCTGGTTGTGGGGCGATGAGTTATGATATGATATAATGTGAGGGTTGTATGAGGAGGGGGCGGCGCGGCAGGGGGAGCTGGTCGAGGCTGAGGACTTGTACTGCGAAGAGGGGGCTTCAGTTGGTCTGCAAATGTGGCACGGGATGGGCCTCTGATCCTAATAACATGGAAGAGGCGGCCAAGAACATGTCTCCATCATCAGACACCGTCATCCAACACAACAAGTCCTTCTGCATCGAGGCACTCCTGGCCAAGGGCAGCGGCCCCGACCAGACCCTGCAGGAGAAGATGTCTCACCACAAGTACCTGGCCTTCATACACAACCAGGACGCCCCTCATCATCATCATCACCACCATGACTTCGAGGGGGACAACATAGAGCGGCAGATAGCCACCTCCACCATAGAGAGGTATGAGAGTCCCAACAGGAGCGCCAGCTCCACCCCCGGAGACATGTCCGGGGAAGACCACAGGTCCAACACCAGCTACAGCCCCCCTATCTCCCCCGGGGTGGAGGCAGGACCCCAGGACTTCCACGACCAGCGATCAGGTATTATCAGCTTATCAATAAATCACGCGTGCAATCTTAAATACAATAATCCCCTCACATATTATTAAACACGATAAGCGACAAATCACATTACAAATCAAAAACATTTTAATTATTAAATTTATCAAGCCTTCGCCGTATGACTAAACAGATCGGTCACCCGTGCAAACACTGTCCGTACGCAATGATAATAATTTATTATTAGTACGAAGTCTGCTACAGTGGCAAAATCGAGTGGCCGCCATTACGTTGGCCGATTTAAACAGAATCAAACATTTTTTTTCACGATGACAATAACTTATTTTTAATTAGTAAACTTATTAACACTGAATACGCCCAAGGGCGGCAGTTCGTACATTCCCTCCATATGATGATATACGCCCATAGGCTGCCATATAAAAATATTCACAATAGAGGCTATTCCGCGATATTTGGTCAAAATGCCAGCATACTTAGGTTAGGTTAGTTTAGTTATAAATATAGGCGCTTATAGATTTTTTTAATTTTTTTTTTTATTTATCAATCCAGGGGGGTATTAATCCCCCTTTCCATCCCCCCTTACGGGCGCACATATTTTTTTATTATTATTAAGAGAAAACATCTCTTATGGAGCTTTTTTTTTATACACAACAACGTGTTAATTAATTGATCTTAATTATTACTAGTTACACAGGTAACCGACTTAATAATCAGTATTTACCTTACAATACAGGGAATCAGAATACACCTGATTTGAGAATTTATTAATATTATTCCCGATTTCTCGATCGTAATAACCGATCAAATCAATTTAAAAAGTCTTGACTTTATCGTAATTTATTCCCCATACATTCTTAAATCAACACACTACATACACACACCTTAGGCTATTATGTATACTATATTACACTATAAGGGCAACTAAAAATTAAATATCTCACACATTTCATTCCAAAAAGTTACATTAAAGTCTTAAAAGCATATGCAATTTTAATAAATGTGCCTCAATGCATTAAGAACAATTTTTTCATACATTATTAAAATAACAACACAAATATTTTATATTTTTAGATACATGGGTTCAAATCCAAATATACAATATATATATATATATATATATATATATATAGGCTTATATATATATATATATATATATATATATATATATATATATATATATAATTCTTATCGGATGTTGCGACTGGGAATATATTATTAATAAAAATCCCGATCAATCAAATAAATCCAGGTTTATTCTGATTTCCTAAATTGTAATAGTTAAATAGATCACCGATAGTTAAATCGTATAAAATAATCCTAACCATTAGGTCTAATAAGCCCCCTTCGAGCGTATAAATAAATAAATATTATTATATTTAAAATATGCATCACACTTATCTCTTATATTTTAACCTAACTTCTATATTGTCAAGTGTCGCTAATAATAATTTAAAACCTTATTATTATTATTATAATTAAACTTAAAATATCTTCGATCATACACATTCAATTAAACACGTTAGTCTTTTATATATATTATATTATTTAAGGTTCAATTGTAGACCACGCATTCAAACTGTTGCTTCGACGGGCGGTGAATTTTCACTCCTTCGCCGAAATTTAACTAAACTAACCTTCATTTCTTATGTTTGTAGAGTAAATTTCGTACTTTAGAAATGGCCATAGGAAAGAGAATTTTAATGAATATTAGACGTTTTTCTATGTTGTGAAAAAAAATCGAATATAATCAACATCTTTACACTACATATACATATTTATAATTATTTATTTATTTACGTTAATAATAATAAGACGCTGTTATTCTTATTCACTATAATATGTGTGAATAAATTACACGCTATTTGAAGTGATAATATAATTTTTTAAATAATACCTACAGATACATATTTTTTGAGAAAATTGAATTTGAAAGCTTGACCAACAGGGAAAATTATTTATTCATTTGTTTTTCATTTTAAATTATTATAAAAGTAAGATAAAAAAACAAAATTAAACATAATATTAAATAAT